>OMLP01028803.1:6926-21815 GCA_900302685.1 Spondyliosoma cantharus | reverse complement strand
CTCTCTTCTCTCTGTCTCATCCTCTCTGTCGGAGCTACCAAACTCAACTGTTTCTGTCAAAGATAACGTGTTGTGTCAGGCTTTTATACAAACTAATGGACGTTAACATTAGAGCTAGCCTGTTACGTTACGTTACAAGGCTGGTAAACGTTGGCCGCGCTGTTTCTTACCTTGCTCTATGTTGACTTTACCAGTTCCAGCTTCACCGTCACCACCTGTTTTTTAAAATATTTGTTTACAAAATCTCTCAGGCCTACTGTTTTCTTCTTCTCTTCTTCTCTTTTCTTTACTTTTCTGAGCACCGGACTTGTGCTGACTGGACATTTTGAGCGTACTGAACTTCAAATCAAATGACAACATCAAATTTTGATCAGTGGCCAAACCATTTTTGTGTTGGGGGTGGGGGGGTTCTTGACCACTATTTCAAGGACAATTAGGAAGAAAACAAATAGAAAGCTTTTATGTAACTCAAATATTACATATTTTTTCCACAAATAATTTATTATTATTTTAATTATTCCATAATTTAATGAGGGCCCAGTTCTGGGCCCCCCCCCTACCCTGGGCCCGGGACAACAGACCCGTTTGTCCCCCCCTATCGGCGGGCGTGAGTACAGTCATGAGTGTACAGTGTGAACAGCAGGGGGCTGAGCACACAACCATGTAGAGCTTCGGTGCTGAGCACTAACATATAGGAGATGTCATTGTCAATCCGAACTGTCTGGTGTCTGCTTTTGAGGATGTCCAGTATCTATTTGCAGAGTGTTGTACTCAAGCCCACAGTGCTTAGTTTTCCAATAAGCTTTGTGGGTGAGATTGTGTTGAATGCTGAGCTGAAGTCAACAAACAGCATACTGATGTAGCTGTTCTTGTTCGCCAGGTGTGTGAAGACTGAGTGAAGGGCAGTAGAAATGGCATCATCTGTGGACCTGTTGTTTCTGAAAGTATACTGGTGAGGGTCCAGGCTGACTGGGATGTTGTCTTTGATGTGCTGGAGAACCAGTTTATTGAAGCACTTCATTAGGATGGGGTGTAAGACTAGACACAGCAGACTTTTTAGGTCCAATAATGATGATGGCTGTACTGAGGCAGGAGCAAACAGTGTCATGTGAGAGTCAGATATTAAAAATGTTATAAAAACATCAGCTAGCTGATGGGCACATGTTTTTAGTACCAGGCCAGGCATATTATCTGGATCAGCAGCCTCATGTGTATTCACTCTCAGCAGGAGTTTTCTCACATCTGCTGTGGATACTGAAAGTGGCCGGTCCTCTGGAGGCGGAGTGGAGGAGATCAAAGTAAGCATGAAATGTGTTCAGCTCATCCTGCAGCGTGGCCTCACATATGATGGGGGCGCTCCTGCTTTTGTATCCTGTGACATTTCGAATGGTCTGCCACATATCTTTAGAGCTGTTGGTGTTGAGGTCCCTCTCCAGTCCCTGCTGATGTCTCATCTCATCTGATGCCATTTTTAAACCAACAAGAACCTAAATTGGTCAGGTAGAAGTACAAAGTAGCATGAAATACTCAGGTACAGATCAAGTACCTCAAGTACATGTCTTGAGTCAATGTAATTAGCTACTTTTCACCACTGGGAAAGATGGTTCCTTTGTTAATAACTGACAAAGTTAACAAGTAAAAAAGTAAAGTTAACAAGGGTAAATCATCTGTCTCTAACTTTAAGAAAGAGCTTTGAATTGAGAGGGAGCAGCATTGGGGGGAACCAAGCAGTGAATCAGCCACATTAAATGTTATTTTCTGATTGTTGCACGGCGGTCATATTGTAAAGCACAAACAAAGACGCCCACACCTCAGCACAACACTCCAGATATTGTGTGAATGCAGCCACAGTGTAGGATTTATCCAGTCCGCTGTTTTGCCTCTCTGCTCTATCTGTGTGGGTGTATCTAAGCCCTGCCCTTGGTCAAAGAGACACACATACCTTCACCCCACACAAACAGAACAGAGAAGCAGAGAGCAATTAAACCAGGTCGCTATGTCTCAACCTTGTGCTGATATTGGCTGGGGACTACATACCACGGCCCACAGGCTGATGCACAGGCTTGATGTTTTTTTATTTGATTCCTCATTATGTTTTGAAATCTGAAATCTAGACAGAATGTATTTTTTGTTGCAACAACAAATGGACATAATTTCTAGGAGCAAGGTTTTTTTTTTTTTTTTACCTACTCTTGTAAATTTAAAAAATACTAGACACCATTTGTAAATACTTTTTTAATCGTCATTTCCTGTGCAGAAACTCAAAGTATTTAAACATTGTGGCATCCAGAGCAGCACTGCAGCCTGTTTGACTCTGTACTTACCCCTCTAGCATAATTTCTTGAAGAGGATTAGGGCTAGGCTAACCCTAACCCTCTCGGTGCAGTGGTATAGAGAAGAAAAGTCAGTGTTGGGGGATGGTCGGGGTGGTTGGATTAGTCCTACACTGGACTTTCCCTCATGAGAATGGGGTTTGCATGCTGTTTGTGACCAGGATTAAAGAGTCAAATTGTTGTTTAATTTGTTATGTTAATGTTCGTAAATGATGTAGTTATTGTGAGTGACGTAAGCATGTTAAGTGAGTGAGTGATGTAAGTATTGTGAGTGACGTAGTTACATCACGTTAAAGTCGTTGAGGTAGTTATGCCACTTATGTTACGTGACATGGCACGCATTACTTGTGTAACTGATAGTACAAAACTGAATGTAGTTATTTTGACCCAAAGTATTACTGTGAGCTTCACCGCTCACAGCTTGTTACCAGTGATGGGAATAACGCCGTTAGAATAAACGGCGTTACTAACGGTTTTACTTTTTCTCAGTAACGGGTAATCTAACTAATTACTATTTCCATCATTATAACGCTGTTACCGTTGCCGACAATTAATTGTGGCGCGTTACAAACTGAAGCAACTCATTGAAGCTGTTGTCATCCGACTTGACTCTCAGTCACAGCAGCTGCAAAGCGGTTTTGTTGTCTTTGGCGAGGGAGGAGGGAGGGGCGAGACAACCACATAAGTGATGATGATTGGCTAAGGTAGAGTCAGAGTTCGTAAACCAATCACAGGCAGTGTTCAGTTTACACACAAACCACACACGCACACAACGACTAGTCCGGAGGGAAAGTTGATGTTTTCAAAGTGGAAGTACAGACACTACCTTAATCTCCTTGAGGTAAAAGTAAAGAACGTGCATGTGAAGTGTACATTACGTCCCAGAGTGAAGTGTTTGTCCACGTCCGCTGTAAGCAACTCTAATTTAATGAAGCATCTCTCAGCTGCACACGCTTCTACAAAACTAGTGGCCAGAAACACTGTTGTTGACACTGTCGATGATGATAGCAGGCCAGGCGAAGCTAACGTGAGCTCCGCTAACAAAGAAGGACACGGAGCTGTCCGAGAAGCTAAAGCTAGATTTTTCTGCTCCAGCCTCACTAAAACGTGTGACACAGACTGAAGTGAATGCATTGATAGGCAGGTATGTTGTTGAGAACATGCTCCTGTTATCAACAGTTGACTCAGACTCCTTCAGAGCCTCATTGGCAAAATACCGGGGAGAGCAGGTGCCGGTCCGCCATGCAGGAAGACATTTTCTGAATACATAGATGTCGAGTACGCTGAAATGAATGCCAAGATCTCAAAAGGGGGAAGAAAAAGTAATGCAATAGTTACTTTCCCTGGTAACTAGTTACTTTTATAGTGGAGTAATTCAGTTACTAACGCAGGGAGAAGTAACTAGTAACTATAACTAATTACTTTTTAAAAGTAACGTGCCCAACACTGCTCATTACAAGGATGGAAGGAGAGTTTGCTTTTCTGCAACAACTGCCCTTTTATTCGGGCACAGGCAGCAAAACTCGAATGAAAGTAAAAGAAAATCAAACACAAAAGAACAGCCGTCGCTCTGACGGCTGAGGGTTGAATGCAAATCTTGCCTTTGCTGCCCGTCTTCGCTCCGGCCCTGTCCCTGGACCCAGCCTACTGCCAAGAGACGAGAACCAGGTTACAAACATGCTTATATCGCTGACTGATTTCCTGATTCTGCCCAGCTGTCTGCTCGCTGGCTGAGCCACTCCTCCCTCTCCCCCAGCAGCCAACGCCTTAACCACACCCCACTGCCACAATTTCCCACACCTAGCCAAGATGTGAACTGTTTGTCAGCAAGCTTTATTTTGAAAGTCTAACCAGATGTTGTATATTATGTAATAATTAGCTAGCTTGACCACAAACCCCTTCCTGTGTGAAGCTGACACAAGAGGGGTGGTAGTTGCAGAGTGTTGTAGTCAAGACCACAGTGTTTAGTTTTCCAAAAAGCTTTGTGGGTGAGATTGTGTTGAATGCTGAGCTGAAGTCAACAAACAGCATACTGACTGTTCTTGTTTGCCAGGTGTGTGAAGACTGAGTGAAGGGCAGTAGAAATGGCATCCTCTGTGGACCTGTTGTTTCTGAAAGTATACTGGTGAGGGTCCAGGCTGACTGGGATGTTGTCTTTGATGTGAGGGGTGGATAGAGAATCTTAGTTTGAAGACGAAGGCCACTGACCGAGCAATTGCATTTGATGACCTTAATCCTAATGGCCATTGTCAGCAGAAAATGTCCTTTATTATTAAACAAACATTTCTTGATAAAATATAGAATTTTGTGAAAATGCTGACAGGAGTTCATAGAGCAGGGTTTATAAGCAAGTATTATTGATACATGTACAGGAGCAAGAAGTACCTTTATCATCACTGCATTGTATTGAGAGTGTCCCCAACCCTGGTCCATGTGGACCACAATCTTTTTTTCCCCAAAGGACATGTAGTTCAAAAAGCCTGTGTAACAAACAGCCCTAACCCTCACATCTCCCAGAGTACTAATCTGTCTGGCCCAGAGAATCCAAAGCTATTTCCCAGCTCTAGCCAGTGGTTGCCTGCCACTGATAGGGATCTTCTCCCCCTAGAGGTGAAAGCCAATGGCTGTCCAATTGGCCGCCACATTGCTTCCCATGGTCAAACTGATTTCCTTCTTGCGTCTGGGATTTGGTAATGTCCTGAGAGCTGAGTGTTGAGCTGTTTGGCTCAAATCCAATTGTACAGGAAGGAGAGCAGAGGTCATTTTTTGCTGCTGAGCAAAGTAAATACAAATTGGTGGATTTGGATTGGCATTTGCTCTGTGCCAAGGGGGATGTAGTAACAGGCAGACACTAAAAGCACAACAACAAACTGTGAGGTTACTCTTTTGAGGGGGAGAGATGAAATGAAGAGTACATTTGTGGATAACTGAGTGCAGAGCAGAGCAGTTATTTTTCACCACCTCCCCAGTGGCTGCTGTCTTTGTTTTCTGTTAAACAATCAGCACAAGAGACAGAGCGGGAGAAAGAAAAGCCAAATGACAAATTATTTTAAGAGTGTGCAGAAAATGCAGCATGTATCACAGGCAGAGTGAGTGTACTGTATGTATTGTGTGCATCTTTGCACATCGGGGGTGTCTGAGCCATTCTTATCGATTGTTGAAAGTGTGATAGAAGGGATTGGGGTTGCAGAGGTCAGCCACAAAACTTTGCAGACGACTCATTCAGCCTGTCAGCACAGTTAACAGTATGTCAGACAGCATAGAAACAGGCTGAGTCTGAGAAGCACAATAGGCATCACTGTAGTTTACTTTTTTAGTGACAATCTTGGTAAAAGTTGCCAGCAGACACTTCTTGTTTCGCTAATCAGTAACTTTTAAAGCAACAAAATGTAACTTTTTGCAGAAGAATAGTTGATTGTGGAGTCTCATCCCTAGGTCATCAATTGTTGATGCTGAGCTAGTGTTCCACCGAGCTTCCATCCAAAAGCATCAGTATATGAGACCCAACAGTCAATAAACAGCAGCGGCCCATAGCAGCCCTCCACTCTGCTCCACAGAGAATACGCACTAAGTCTATTTTGACGGAAGGGGACCGCAACCGCGTCAATCTGCGCAGATTAGATCCAACCAGACGGGATGTCAGACAGCGGAAGAGTATGGTGCATTCGGCCAATTTTCAAAATTAAACACGCAGCGCCGACCCCGGATCTACAGCGGCACAAAGTCAGAAATATAAAAAATAAACACACTTAAAATGGACAAAACGATTTAGCTACATAGCCTGCTCAACAGCAGTAGAACCACAAAAATCACAGAGAAATTATGAAATAAACACATCTGAGCAAGTTTACAACATCAGGCAGGCATGACGCTCCGCTTCTGAAACACTCCCAGTGGGATATGAAGGCGCGTGGAGGATGGTTAGACACCCTCGCTGCTGCTGTACTTCCAGGGCTGTCTTTCAACATCGAGTTTGCCATTATTAAAGATTATCAATGATGATGATGACGATTTTGCTTCAGCCTGTTTCAGAGAGAGAGAGCGAGAGAGTGCACTGGAAAGATTCTGCCCTTCACCTACTGTTATATTTCTTCATGTCATGTGTGACATGCTCTACAGATAGACATGTCGATATAACACACACATTGAGTTTTGCTGACAACCACAGCTTCACATACTGTACAATAGCAATTTATTATTAAACTGCATGTGTTTATTATTTTATGTCTAATTTTATGCTTAATTTAAATCTTTCTTTGCATATATGTTTTTACTCTTATTGTAGTTATTAATTGTTACTGTACACAAGCCTGTTTAGTACAGCCTCAGGAGCGTGCCAGCTTTCATTTAACTACGCATTTTGAATATGCAAGCTAAAAATAAAACCTGTGAATTTTTGAAGAATCACAATAAACTAAGTCACTAAAATGTAAAACTTAATTATTAGATTACTCCCTTTGTCTGCTGCAAATCACACGCTGCGCTGTGTCTCATAATAATACAGCCAATATCAGAGCCAGTAACACTATAATTGCTGCAAGCAGCATAGCAAAAAATAAAACAAGATTGGAAAAAGAAACAATCAGATTGTCCTAAAATCCTAGCAGATAAGATCTGGGGGAAATATGAGGTCTTTACTGCAAGGACAGTGCTGCAGATATGTGTTTATCAGAGATAGCAGGGATTATCAGATATTAGCAGTGTAGAGCTGCTCTGCCACAGTCAGTGAGTTAGGAACAAAGTTTGGCAAAACTGTGTGTTGTGTAGACAGAGAAGAAAAAAAAAGATATCTAAAGTATGGTGATGTGGGAAATGATTTTCTCACTGTATAAACAGTGACCAGTGGAAAATCTGTTATCAGATACAAACACTAACTCTTGTAGGTTTGGAAGTTGGATCTGAAAAATTTGAAGCTTTCTCCTTCAGGGGCAGTTCGTCAATCCACAGCCAAAAAATGTGCCAGCGTTCATAGAAACTTGCCCAAATTTTACCGTAGCAAAATTATTTCCAATGCTGTTGGTTCATACATTCAGCATGTTCACATATAGGGTTAGGGGGTTATGATGGCGTTCAGGAGTGGGCATACCTCCATGCCATGGCCCAACACTATGCTTTATCAACATGAAATTGTACTCACTCATATGGTTAATAACAGCCACCTAAATAATGATTATTTCCTTTAATATTCATGAATTATTCCAGAGGAATTAAACAAAATGTAAAATGGATCTGACCGTTTGTCCAGATCTGCGGCAAAATTGAATGAGGTCTATTCTGGGCTAAGTTCCGTGGCAGTCCGGTTCAGTATTTTTTTTTAGGTTTTTTTGTAATCCTGCTGACAAACCAACAAACTTATAAACTAGCCAATGAATGGACATGATCGAAAACATAAAACATATGTTGAGGGGTAAAAATAGAGCTCACGTGTGGTGGACATGAGATAGGTCCAGGACAGGATTAGCGTAGCTCAGCGCTAAGACAGAAAAGGCAAATTATAAGCAAACAGTGTATTCACCACAGTGATTGTCTCATTTTCATGTGGCTGTTGTGGAATGAGACGCTGTGGCTTGGAGAACAACATGGCAAATTTATAGCCATCAGAAAATGACCCACTGACTAATGCATCAGGACTGAGGTTGTCAGGAGGCTATAAATAACTGGCATCTGCTGCAACTGTGCTTGATGCCAATAAAGTACTGAAATGAAACACAACACAGGCTCATAAAAGTGCCGTACAGATTTATGCCGCAGTGTGAATATTAAGCGGTGTCACTTATTTCATTTAGCTTTCTGCAGACTGACAGGCATCAGAACTCATAGGAGACTGACAGGCAGCCAGAGCTCAAGGCGAAATAACGGGATGGAGCTGGATGGGTGGAGGGGGTTGATGATGCATCTTTTATAGCCTCACTTTACTCCTCCATTTGCTCTACTTTGTTTTTTGTTTTTTTTTCCTCTTCGTCTCTCTTCGTCTTCCTCTTCTGTTTGTTGTTTGTTTTTGAGTGCTTTCCCTCGGGGATCGCCTGAGTAAGCGCCTACGCGAGCGTGACAAGCACTTAAGGGACCGTTGAACGGCCGTGCAGATATGAAAACCAGCCACTATCACACTCGCACCACCCATGGGTTTTATAGGCTGGCTGTCATGCGACAGCCATCCGTGCTGGTTGCAACTCCAGAAATGTTTGCTTGATGAGATAAAGTTGATCTAATCAAGCACAGACTGACCTTTGACCTCTCTGAATCAACCATAGCCTGTACCTCATATCAGTCCACTGATTTGCTTTCCATCCCTCTCTTTCTCCCCATCCTGGTCTCCCTCTGTTTTCTTTTGAATGAAATCCAAATCCCTCACACAGAATCAGAGATGAACTGATTGGTAAACTGAGCTCAGGGCATTAGCAGGGCTTAACCTCGCTTACCCTTGCCTTATTTTTAATATCATTTTCCATGTATTGCTTCCATGCTTTCCTGCTTGGATTAGGACCAAGCAACATCTGCAGTTACCTGATAGTCCATCCATGTACACAAATGGAGGAAATCATTGTTCATTTCCAAATCTGGCACGGCCGGCCAGCAAAGTGGGTTAGAATTGTCAACGTCACTACGTGTGTCTATGTGTTTGTGTGTCCGACCTGATTAGTTACGCTGGTTGCACCACCCTTCTTCTCACTGAGGCTGGGTGTATATATATTACGCCTTGCGTGTTGAGCTCATCTGTGCAGTGGATCTGTTGTTAACAAAGCATCAATTTATCCAGTCAGAGTAGTATAGTTGTGAGTTGTGTGTAAAGTAGATATATTTTTCAATGAAGTACTGTCATGGAACTAGAACTGGGTGATTCAATTAAAAAAAAGCAAATAACCATGAATATGTAAGCAAACCTGTGAATTGAGAAATAATTTAATAACTCAAAACTTTAACTTGTATCGAGTCTGAAGGTCTTTTGTTGTGGTTGACTGCTTCATTTGTTTTCCTGTTAACTTTATGGAAGAGTACTAGGCAAAAAAAAAAAAAAAAATGCACCAACTGGTCTTTACTGAGCCTGGTCCTAAACCAGCCTTTGGATTGGATTCTAAGTCAGTCATGCCCAGTCTTAACTACACCGTGTCTCAGCGATGCACATCCATGTGAATGTTAATGCCTAGCAGCAACAGCATCACGAGGATGATTTGTGATAAGAGTGGTGTAGCTCCTTTACGGAAGACGGCAGTCAGTGCATAATTTGTTTGTGTCGTGAGTGTGCGGTGGAGCGAGAGAGCAAGCAGCACAGAGTGAAGGTGAATATAGGCCTAAGCAGAGCAGAGAAGACAAATTAGCAGCAAGTTGTCTTTGTCTCAAGTGAGTTAGTAAGGGAGTGTGCGAAGAAGTTAAAGGGTTTGGTCAAGGCAGTTGAGCAGTGATTGCTCATTAGGCGTTGGCCTTTCAAAATTAATCAGCGCGAATGGTTATTACGTCACCGGTGGTTGTTTCCCAATCAGCTGCTGCACGTAGGTAACAGTGCTGGTGCCTTTACCCTACCCCTGTGTGATTGTTTAGCTATAAATATGTGTGCGTTCATTCATTGAGTCAGAAACGGTTGTTGTTCAGAAATGAGCAGTTCCAGTTTTAGAGTAAACTTAATTGAAAAAAAAAAAAATGAATAAAAATGTAGACTGAATCTGATTTAAAATTTAAAATGCAAAAGCTGAAATGGAAATGCTCAAACTGAAAGCATATTGTCAAGGCTTTCAGTCCTCTATTAAAGCTCCAGGGACGCCCTAGGACGGACTTGTTTTAACACACTTCCTCTATGGTCATATAAACTTTGCAGCACTCACTTGTTGTTGACTGAAGGTCTGGGTTGGGATGAGGGATCAACGAATGGCGATGAATGTCGATGAACGGTGATGAATTGTGATTAATCTTCGACGTCCCTGTCATCACATCCACCTGTGTGTCTTTTGTCGTAAATGACGTGGAGGGATTGCGTCCTGCTCACCTTAAATGCGACGCCTTGTAGTTCTTTAATTAAAACAACAAAAACAGCTGTATGGTGAAACTGTAAATGGTAATGTAAATAATACAAGGGAAGCATGCAAGGCGTAACTCAGAATCTGGAATAGTTAGGCTTAAATCGGAATCGGTTCATTAAAATTATAAAATTAAATTAAAAATTAAAATCAAGAGGAACTAATCTGTACCTCTCGGCAATACATATGTTTTAGGCTACAGCTGTCCTAATAATGAGTAAAATATAGAGGCCTTTAAAAATCATCCGTGAATGTAACTTGTGAGTGCGATAACAGCTCAGCTCATTCCTAAGTTATCGAAGGAATATTCATCTGGTATATTGACACATGGGCTTTTCATATCCAGGAATTGATATCCTAATCACTGACTACCCCAATAATCAACTGGCTGCAGTTCAGCCATATACTAGGTTTGTCCCAAGTGTTGTTTCAAAACTGTTAGACGGCTGAAGCTGTTTACAGTCTCCCACTGTCCTGCTAATTTGTAGGAAATCATTTCTGATATGCCACATCATAATGGAGGATCACAGAACTAGAAAAGGCAATTACACGGACATTAAGATAAGAACATTGATAGAGCTGTAAAGCCACCACAAGGAAACAATGGCTACAAAGCAGTCCAGTGAGAAAACAGAGCCCTTTAAAAAAATCAGTTTTGTGAGTTCAGGGGAAACACTCTATTTGCCCCCTCAGGTAAAATTGGCGAATATACTGCATTAGGTAATTCAATTCTTTCTATTAATAAAATTGTTTCCGTTTGTCCCGGTGTGATCATTAGCAGTGTGTAGGCTACTCTGACTGGATAAATTGATGCTTTGTTAACAACAG
This sequence comes from Spondyliosoma cantharus, assembly GCA_900302685.1. Taxonomy (NCBI): domain Eukaryota; kingdom Metazoa; phylum Chordata; class Actinopteri; order Spariformes; family Sparidae; genus Spondyliosoma; species Spondyliosoma cantharus. The sequence continues at coordinate 10,645 of OMLP01028803.1, read as the reverse complement.
ATCCACTGCACAGATGAGCTCAACACGCAAGGCGTAATATATATATACACCCAGCCTCAGTGAGAAGAAGGGTGGTGCAACCAGCGTAACTAATCAGGTCGGACTTAGAACACAGAGACCTGATCTGCCCAACACTTTAAATCCAGAATTCTGACTTAAAACTTAAGAGTTCCGAGCAAAAAAAATCTGAACTCAATATACTGTTTGACAGTGACCTACTCCTCTTCAGTGTCAGGCATTTTGTAGTTTCTGGTTGTGAAGTACATTATACCAGCCCTCTGCTCTCACATATTGATAGCCCATCTCAAAGGCTTTTTAGTGTCATAAAAAAAAAAAAAATCAAACGTAACAACGTCACAATCATAATTGACTCATTTTTAATGTATTTTTTCTACAATCATATGATTTTGTATTTAATAATGTTCTATGCTGCATGCATGTTCTGAGCAGCGTGTGTACGTACGATTTTTTTGAAGTAAAATCTGAAGATGTTTTTTTGCAATAAAAAAAAATACCATGTGTTTTTATTGATGCTATGTGTTTAATGATTTTGTAAATAATAAACAATCTAGGTGTTGACCCATGACCCCTTCTGAGGCTGAAAATCTTAGCGACATGGTTTGACTGGAGGAACATTTTAATAGGAACTAGACTGAAGGACATTAAGTGTTTGTTTTTCATAATGTATCAGTGACCCTTGTTTAATGAAGGCTTTTTTTTATTGTCAGGTTTCCTCTTGAGTGTCCGGGATTGGATTTGAATTATTTTATCGTAGTATTTCTGTTTCCATAATTTTTCGTCACTGAATGAAAGTTGCTAAAAGGATTGATATTGCAACTTCTCTATCGCACTCATGTCATTTATCATTTAGCATAAAACCCACATATATTTCAATTATGTATTGGAGTACTGATGTGTAATGAGCTGTCATGTTTGATACCTTCAGAATTCAAATTCAACATAAAGATTGAAGCATCATTTAATTTAGTAAAATCAATTTGGTAATCCTTAAAAATAAGAAGCGAAACACATCGATATGTGGAAGAAATATGAGACATGCATGGGTGTTCTGCAGTGATGTTTTTGTTTCACTCTGTGGATGCCGTGGAACACTGAGAGCTCTCAAATGCCCACCGAGCCAGTGAATGGAGACAGCTAAGAACAGCAGCAGCTGTCGGCCACAGAAGGAAGCAGAGTTCATCATTTAGCCTGGTTTTATCTACTGTTTTGATTGTCTTATCATGTTACTTGAGTTGTCTAATTCCAGAAGACATTAAAAAAAACAGTATATGAGGATTTTTATTTTTTCCATAGCTTTATCTGTATTGTTTTTCAACTTGTGAGTCCCTTTAAAAACATGTCCAAGTTTTGCTAGCCCTTTACACGAATATGGCCTCAGTCAAAAAACGTGTTTAGAGTGCAAGAGCTCATATCCGTGGGGATACTTGTTGTCAAAAAGTTGTTTCCTCGATTTTTCAGTCTCCCGACGCATTAAATACAGCAGCCTGGTCGGTGGCCCAACACCTCCAGGTTCCTAGATTGTCCATCTACTGCTGTAGAGTACAGGGTGAGAAATGTCTCAGTTTGGTCGACTGGGTCTTACACAGGACTTTCCCTGAGGGGACTGGAGTTTGAGTCCCATGTGGGACGAAGTGTCAATATTGAATTTTTGTGTTGCAAAAGTAATCACAAATTTATAAAACTGACACTACCAAATTACCGTATTACCGACGACTTGGTAGTGAGAACATGACTAGACTCTGACATGTCCCATGTTTATTTGATAAGTTACCAATCAGGTTATATGAGTAACACAAGCTTCTTTTCTTTTGTGTGTTTGTTTTTGATTGTCTTTTTTTTAAAGTATTATCTGAAAGGTGTGTGATGTTGTTCTGCCTGGGATGCTGGGGTGACATCAGCAATTCAGTCAAAAGTAGTGAGAACAGGTCTGCATCATTATGTCCTCTCAGCACCGAGGAGCTGGCTGATGTTAAGATGTAAGAAGATGAATATCTGTCCCATCTTCATATTGATTTCAGTATCGAGAAAACTTGAGGGTCAAACTGATTTCTTCCAACACCGATTAAAAACACTTAGAATAGTCAGAAGCTGGATAGACTGAAAACAAATTGCCTGAGACTGGTGTGTTGTTTGCATAGATAGCTTTATTAATTCCTGAGGGGAAATTAGGTCATCATAGCGGCAGGCTGTGAGCCTCACCGCTCACGCTCGTTCGGGAGGAAGGACGGAAGGAAGGAAGGAAGGAAGGATGGAAGGCCGGCGTTTCTTGTGGGTCAATTGTGCATTTATTCAGCCACAAACAGACACAGGTGGCTGAACGTAAAACAAAACTAAACACAAATGAACAGCCGTCTCTCTGACGGCTGAGGGTTGGCCTTACTGCTGCCTCTGCTGCTCGTCTCTGCTCCGGTCCTGTCCCCGGACCCAGCCTACTGCAAGAGACCAGAACCAGGTTACAAACATTGTCCATGATCACCAGCATCCTGTCCTCCGCCACCACCTCCAGGGTGACAAGCTCAGAGCCAACAAGATACCCTGCCTTCTCTATGAGTTTGTTCAGTCTGTTGGCATCCTTCGCTTTGATTCCTGCACCCCAGAATACATATCTGAATCAAACCAGACAGCGCATACACAAGTCCACAAAGTAATAAGGGCTGGACCGCACACAGACACCTTGTGGTGATGTGTAGGGAATTTATCATGAGGTTGTTTATCCCATAATCTGATCTACATGGAACATAGGATATATGCCAAACCAAGGCAATACACTGATACGCACTCTGAGTCCACACTGAGCCCTCTGACTTCAAGGCCACATCTGCTGGCGCTCTCTTTCAGGAAAGACCAAAAGTTTTATGCAAAATAAACTGTTTAATGTTTTCAGTATTAAATACAGTTCTGTACACTGTAAATTTTGAATGTTGAGTAAACCGATTACCTCCATATTCCTCAGTAAAGTGCGAGTGAAGAAGTTTTAACATTTTTTTAAATAACTTTTTTTTTCAGATTTTGGTGTATGTGAAATTAAAAAGAAAAAGGACTATCCTTGAACTGAAAACTATCTAACATGTGTCAAATAGAGTCCTTACTTCTCAGTGCGATGCCGTAGTTACTCCTCTGGTGTCACTCCACCCCTTGTGCACTACTATACAGAGTCTTAAGAGCTCTGCTGCATCTGCTACTCGAGAAACACTGCCAGATGACATCACCCAGCAGAGAGCAGACCTCGTGTTAGTTGCAGATGCAATTCCTTGAACATTTTATAACTTTAGAAGCCCCAGCTTGAAGAAATAGGAATGCATGGTGTATGAAGTTATCTCGAGATGAATTGGACAAGTTTCTCAGAAGGCTGATGTAGCAGAGCTTTCGCAGCACAGTTGGGAAGATTTATGTCCATCTACAAGGGCACTCACCTGTCAAACCTCTGAATTAGACATTCATATCTTTCTTGTCGTTGTTACGTGTGACATCATTAGCAGTCTGGATCAGGATGTACCTGGAACAATGACACCAATTTTATTTTGAAAAGCTGTGGCAATGAACTTTTTTTTTTCACACCACAATTACATTTTCCTCCTAATTAATCCTCACTGCACAGATGAATGCAAAAAAAAAATAAAAAATCTGCTGTAGTGATTTGCTTAATTTTGTGTCATTCTGATTTGTTATTTATGCACAAATGCACATTTGTTTACCGC
>OMLP01028801.1:0-14206 GCA_900302685.1 Spondyliosoma cantharus | reverse complement strand
CACAGCTTCTTACCAGCTGGTCTAGCTTGGTATTGAGCTGAGAGTTTGTTAGGTTGCTGGACTCCAGGGCGGCTGCCAGCTCCTGGTTCTGACTCTATCACGTGCACACATGCACCCGGGAAAGGATTAAAAAAAAAAAAAGAAAAAAAAAGAGAGGCATAAAGTGCAGTGGCAAAAGTCAAATAAGGAACACATGGGAGGAGAACAATTTAAAAGTGAATTATTAACATGGAGGTAAACAATAATACCTTCACAAGTGGTGCCTCATGTGTTTTTATCAATGAGATGAGAAGCAAATAATCAAAATAAATGATGGTTGTTATACTGATTAATGGAGTCAGTTAGCTTGTCGTACTCTCATTAAGTTCTGTATCATTTGCAAGATGCGGACGGGGTCAACATGACCTCAGTATCTCCAGAATGTCACATGTCATCCTCTTTGTGATATCTACTTCTTTCTGGAATTACTCTGCTGTCAATCAACATATCAGTCATTTATTTATCCAGATTAGCCAATTATTCACCCATAACAAAGACTTCACTTGCAATGCAGCACTAACAGCTTTTGCTTAAACTAATGATCAACTACCTAAAATGTTGTAGAATACAATAATGATATATTTAAACAAACAATAAAAAGCCTGCACTGTTGTATCACATTATAACAAGTTGAAGCTCAAGTCTGGGGCAGTAGAGCTGATGTGCTTTGTTTGGTTCATTAGATTGCACAAAGCCAGAAAGGTCACCATCACACACAGAGTCAAGGTGAGTTTTGAGTAAATTACATAGTCAGTGTGCTGCAAACATTAGGATTACCACTTTAGACAACTAGCTAGCAAGCACAGTATCCAATGTATTGATCCAGTCTGTTGATACTGAATTGAGTTTCACTTTATATGCCGACATTGTGTGATAACATGATTCCAAGCCAAAAACAAGTCGTGGCTACAAAGTTATTCTACTTGACTGACCTCAAACTTAGGCTTTAAATATCAACAAGTAATCAGTTCTGAAAAATTCAATTTCCGTCTTACCTCCAGTTCTCTTTCATTGCCAGGGGATGCACTGTCCCCATTCACATATGCAGCAGATGACTGAAATGACACAAGACACTCACATTTATGCACTTCCAACACAGAAATTAATTGCATGTTTTAAGTCAAGTTTATATGCCACCTTATTTATACTCTGGTTCTCTAGACATTCAGGAAAAATAATATGAATGTGCTTGAATGACAAATGGCCTGTCTTTATGATCTTAAAACTGACTGGGTGCACTGCAGATTAGCAATGTGCTTATTCAGCAGTGAAACACCTGCATTTCACCACAAAATTTGGAGCTACAATACCATATTTGAATAAAACATATATTCTTGAGAGAAACCTAAAAACAGTATGCTTATAATAATAATAATAATAATAATAATATTATAATAATATCATATTTACAAGCCACTGGATCAGCAAGATATTTGTCTTCTATCATCTTAATAATCATTTTAATCAGTAGACAAAAGGTCAGTATTAACGGTATCTCAGAAACCTGACAAAAACACCCTCAGCAAATTGTTGGTGAATATGCACAACCGAACCGAGTCATAGGAAATACATCAAGCTTAGTGCAACAGTTCAATGTGGTCAGTGTGCTTGAGGACTGGCAGAAGTTGAAAATGCTTCCAGTGCATTCCTGCCTAGAACAGACGCAACACACCCTAGTTGACAGTGCACATCACTGGTGGTGTGTTATTGTTAAAAGCCTTACACAGTATAACAAAGACATGTGAGTGTGAGAGCGACAGGATGACATTGGCGGTGTTAAAATCGTACCTCAGAGACCAGGCCGTTCAGTTGTTGGGAGAGTTGTCGCAAGCTCTCGGTGGAAGACAGTGGTCTGCAGGATAACAGACATAAATAATCAATTGCATATAAACTATGTAATTGACTCTGCTGCATTAGTAATCAAAGCCTAGAGTAGCAGCATATATCGGAGCCTCAGTAGCACTGCTTATTGTGAATAATTTATAAGGTCTAATTTAAAAAAATCATGTTGTGCTGTAACAGTGCATAACCTTGGCCAGCATATTTTGCCAGTGCCTTTTTCTCTTCCTGGTCCACATACATTAATATGCACACTCTGTTGTGTGTATGCTGTGTGTATCCATAAAAACAAACAAAGGTGTTTCAAGCAGTGAGGAATCAGGTAACCCACCTATTTTCCTCTGTTAAACTCTCATTGCCATTGGTATCAGGATAGTCCTACAGAGAAAGAGGAAGATTGGAAGAGGAAGAGAGAGTGAGAGAGTTAGACTGACTGACAAGGAAAACAGAAAATGCAGTGAGAAGATCTGATGAAAACAAATGCGTGATGATAATGTGCATTGTCATCACGCATTTGTTTTCATCAGATGTGTTCACTAAAAACAAATCAGGTGAGCTGTTGTTTTAATCAAGCCTATTAATAAAAATGCCGCAATTTGCAGTGGAGTCTTTATGCGATGGCATATAATCGTATACGTATAATTTGAGACTCAAGAATCGAAATGTTTATTGTCCCTCTGGTTGTACAAATACTAAGTAATCTATAAAGAAATAAAAACGGTAAAATAAAAATGAAAGCAAACAGTAGACAGTATTACCATTAACACTTACAAAGGGAATTGGTGTATGAAGAACAGGAATAAGGTGCATAAAGGACACATACATATAACAACTACATAGAGATTAACGCAAAGAATCTGTATAAGAAGCAATAAGTATAAGACGATAGAAATAGCAATTAAAAGGTATAACATCAAAAGTGTGCCAGCAAAAAGAATAAAAACGGTGTGTAAATAGCAATAAAAGGTGTAACAGCAGAAGGTGCAGCAGCGGTACGCATAATGGAGCATATACATTCATGTGATGGCAACACAGGCATTAGAATGACAAGTGACAAGACACTGATATATTTTAGAAATAGAAAAGGAAAAAGACAAAGAAACAGAAAGAGAGACACACCTGCAGGTCAGTGTTGTGACTGACAGACTCAGTGTTAGTAGTAGTGTTAGCGCTAGCGGGGTTAGACACAGGTGAGCTGCGACCGGGCTCGCCCATTTGGTCCTCCAGCAGCTGAGGAACTGAAGACCCCATGGCCTCAGCATCTGCAAAGGCCTGATGTGAAACATATACAAAAATTGCACACACTGGTTTAATGCCAAGACAAAGAGCAGTTATGATGAAAGAGCAACAGAAAGACCACAATGATGAGTCAAACTTTGTATGTGTTGCACGGAAATGACTTGAATACGGCACTGCCTCAGATAAAGGTTATAGATCAGTTAACTCTCTTAGGTGAGTGCATGATAGTCCACAATCTAAAAAGACTTATCATAAACAATGGATGGACATTGTTGGCATCTATTTCTGTGGTAAATAACTTACAGAGCACGCTCGGTCACTTATTGCTGTGACAGGAAAGCGGTTTTCGTTTTTTCCCCATCACTGCCACACATAGGGTTATGCTTCACTAAAATGCCAACATTAATTTGAATGCCTGAAATATGACCCTTCTCTGTTACTTGAGTTACACATACTCTCATTTTAAAGCTCAAGCGAGCGAGACGAGTAATAATCTGTAACAACAAAATAACCTATTTGACACTGTGTGTAAACGAGGCACTCAAATACAACAGCAACAAACAAAAACACAAAACTAGCAATAGATGAAGCACATATATTACTTGGTTTCCCAGATGCATGCCTGCAGGTATCACAGCCATGCACCTACTGAGGCTCATGCCACTTATTGTGTATAGCATAGCATAGCATTTCCCATCCACACTGAATTTCTACATAACATGGTGAAATCTAGAAGCTTGCTAACAACTCAGAAAACATAGACAAAATAACTGCACCATCTACATGTCTTAGTCATGAATGCACGCCCTTGACATGGATTTAAAAAGCACAGCACCAACGCATGAATTTGCCCTCCTGTTTGCCCCATGCTTTCTGGTCTATGAGGGGGAAAAAAGAATATGCACACTTGATGTAACAAGGAGGTAATGATGGAGGATCAAGAGACAAAATTAAATACCACATAAGGAGCAGCTATTTACAGCAGGGATGCAGAGGCAGAAACAAAGAAAGGACAGACAGAGACAGAGGCTCACCTGACTGTTGCCAAAAGGAGGTAGGACTACTCCATTACTTTGACTAGGCCTAAGTGCTTTCAGTAAACTGTCAAACTATAGGAAAGAAGGAACAAGGGGAGGAGATGAAAGATATGTGAAAGAGGAAAGAACAATTAAGAGAGTGACAAAGATATGGACAAACAGGAACAGAGAAGCAGCTGCTATAAGAAATCGTAGACAGAGGAAGTTTAGTGATGAAGGTATTTAATGAAGAGAAACTGAGGCTCGTGTGTGCCCTGTCATATATTTTCATATCACTAATGATCATGATAACCCAGTCAGAAAAAGAATTACTCACGTAAGCAAGACTTATATCAGAATAAGAGTGCCATATTTTTTCCATATGTTGTCTTTGTGGAGTGGGATGATCCCTGACTACAAATCTTTAACTGCTTCCAATTTAATCTACAATCAGCTCTTAAAAAACCCTGTTTCAGTGTCTTCCAGTTGCCTATGATATAGCACTTAATAAACTTCCTCACAACTACCCTTGTTTACATAACATGTGCCATGTCAATAATCATTTGCCTACGAACTCAACTTTGCATATAAAGCCAATTTGGATAGTGTGTTTTTTTCTTAAAGGCCAAAGAACTATGTTTGGGTAAGAAGCAGAAGGGAATTTTTTTATAACATGAATTATCCTCATGCATGGCCATTACTATAAAGATGTCTCCCCTGCCCTCACCCCTAAAATGGAACTCCACTTCATTACTAGCAGCATCAGTTCAAGAATTTCTGTCATGTCCTGCTTCAGACTACATGAGTCTATCCTGGCTGACCAAAATCTAATATGTTAAACTGACCTGAAAGTCAGCCCCTGTGTGTGAATGCAGGGTGCTTGACTCACATGAGTGTCTCTCTTCATTATCGGTCTAAATTTGCTTATGGGGCGTTGACAACAGACCACAGACAAAAACACGGTGCTTTATATTTAAATGTAACAGTAGTGGTGAGCAGCAAATAATCAAATAGAGTGTCAATGAGCTAAGACAGATAGGTATGTGACTTTGACTGACACTTTGTGTTTTCCAAAATTACTAGAAACAACACATTTGCCGACAATAATTTCGTCTCTCTTCTTCTCTTTCCAAGTCTATAAAATCTAACACTGACATGTAAAAAAAACCCAGAGTGATTCACTGGTTCCATGATAAGGATTATTTAATTATTATTAATCAAGTTATAAACATTGCTGTTTGGATCAGTCCCTATACATCTGTCCACATTCGGTCCTTTAATCAGAGCAGCATAAAGGACAAAACAAGAAGCTATTAATAGAGAGAGAGGAGACTACTTCTCATGAAGGCTACGCTTTGAAAGTACATTAAGTGTATGGAATATAAACGTGTTTTTCTAACATATCTTTGGACAAGCTGATGGTTAGTTGACAAAGATAATTTCACAAAAGTAACATCATCATTAAAATCAAGAAATATGCTATGGTTAAGCCTAAGACAAAAATCTAGAGTCTGTCAAGTCCAACTTTGCTGCACAGGACCTTTACTTTACCATACAATTACCTTGAAATTCAAATATATTTGACAAAATATCTGGCCGTTTTCTAGATTATGACTGGCTACTGCAATGTCCAGTGTTCACTCCATTTCTCTTGTCCAGTATCTTTCTCTGTCTTGGATAAACATTATTTTCACCCTGTAAAACCTGGCTGTCAGATAGGGGTCAATGCTGCTACTGTTTACTGTGTGTGCTTGATAGCAAGGAGGACTACATCTGCCAATTTGATAGTAATTCAGCCGTATCATTTCACCAGCGGCAAAATATGTTGTAATCAATGGCCAAGTAGGCCATTACAAATCATTCCACTTGGAAAAAAAACAAACCATTAAGGACTTTATCAGGTTTATACTGCTCTACCAGACCACAATTGCCATAAAACTGTTCTTATTAATAAGTTGCAAATTGTATGTGCAAGTATAGGCTCTCTAATGCTATAACAGTTGCTCTAATACAAAAAGAATACAGACAGACTGTCAAGAACAAAGAGAGGTTGTTATTTGACCAACAAGGGCAGAGTGATGAGCAGGCGAACCAATGGAAAGACTAGGACTGACTTACATTGATTGGAGAGTTTCTGTCTGTTGAATGTGCATCATGTTGGCTCGCTCCCTTCACCTTCCTCTTCTTCTTTGCCCCTGCTCCACCACCTCCTCCTCCTCCTCCACCGCCCTTCTCTCCTCCCACACTTGCAGGGGAGCTCTTCTGCTGAAACTCCTTCAGCTGTGCAGCACATAAGGAAAAGAAACCATAGATGTGTGAGATATGCAACGAGCAGTTTGTGACTGCCAGAAAGAAAACTAATATGATGCCTACTTGAAGAAATCATATTTTATTTGGTTAATTCTAGCAGTAGGCCTCTGGAATTGTTACCAACTTTTAACCAACTAGATTCTAAACAAGTCATCCTTAGCTGGAGAGTTTTGTCAAGCTGAATGATTTAGATTTGGTTTAAGATGAAGCAGGGATAGACAGGTCCCTTTCTCTAACACTAGATCTGCTACTCAAAAGATAAGACTGGATGTTGAACATGTTTTTGGCTGTCACTTTGACTTGCAAGTTCAAGGGCTTGTTGTTCTAAACCCAACAAGATGAATGTGATAACTTGTGCCAAACAATGTTCATCCATGTGTAGTTTAACTCCGTCTACGTGTGTTTGGGGATGGGGCCTGTGACAGCTGTCGCATGGGACCAGAGGGAATAATAACACGGGACCAACTGGAGCTGCCATTTCTATACTAGTGGGGTTGGATCGCAGCGAAATGTCAAATTTTACCACCACGACCACTCATCCACGAAGATTGTGGGGCAGAGAGGAGTGCTGACGAGCCACATCCTGAAGCGAACATTTCACAGCTGATAAGGCCATCTTTTCTAACTAGCGCAACAACACACCTAGCTAAAGCACACAGCAGGACAGGGGAGAGGGGTGTCAGCTGTCAAAACACTCCCTGTCATTCTATCCAGCCAACACAACTGTGCTACAATGCTAGCTCAGTGTTTGTTATAAAATTGCTTTTTGATGACCATTTTCTCAGATAGTTCAGCCATCCTGCAGATAAGACAGAAGGCTGCCCGACTGCAGTGTGGCATTCTTTACACTCACACATAGCCAACTATTCATCAGTTAGCCTGCTTGCTAACGTTAACTTGCCTAGCTAGCATGTTAAGGTTTTGCCACATTTTAACGTTAGCTAGAAAAGACACATGAAACCGTTAGGCAAAGATAATAAGTTTAGTTAATCGCCTACTGTCTAGACGGCGTGGTACGCTGCAAAATACCTCTAGGAACTAAAAATAGTCCACATAAGCTGGAAAAGTTAATGCTATCAATAGAGGCCCAGACGAAAGCACCGGTCTCTCCTGCGCATTAACGCCTCGGGAGGAGCAAGAGAGGGGGGACAAGCGACAGCGCAGAGGTCGGACGACGTGTAATGACAACACCCCTACTCCGTAAAGAGATGTATAACCACACCGGTAACACAAACCCACAGAGGAGAGTAACTGCCAGTGCTTACTATGATATTAAGCCAGCTCAATTATAAAATACTTTACCTTTTTCTTGGCTGCAGCGAGTTTTATTTGCCTGCTCTGGTCGGCCATACTGCTGCTCTGGTCAACGGACCGAACCACGTCATCAGTTCGCTGTCTGTTGGTATCTGTGCCAGTAGGGGGCGCAGGGTTCAGTCTGTGATCCTCAGGTAAAAAAAAAAAACAACAAAAAACAATATACAGACCTTTTTATTGTTTTATAGCATTTATTTTTATTTTCAATTAATTTAAACCAATCAAAATAAATATTAATTATTACTTATTTATTAGGTAGAAGCTGTGAGGTGTCAGACACTGTTGACAGATGAACAAAATGACCTCTTTGTGAGTTGATTGTCTTCTTTCTGTCTTTAGTATTACTTGTTATCCTACTTTCCTTCCTTGTATAATCTGTCACACTCTAGTCTGTGTTCCTATGGGCTTGTTTACTTTTCAACTAATGTAAACATTCAAGGAACAGGAAACGGTTAATGAAGTACCAAGAGATATATATCAAAATTGTGTTTATTAGAGATGTTCTTTTAATTGTGCTTGTTGTAAAAGGTTTAGGCTATTTGAGCAATTTCTGGCACAATGCATAATGACAGTCCATCACAGGGCTAATAGAGATGAACAGAAAAATACTTTGGCATTCATATATGGGGATTTTAGTCTCTTATGAACCTAAATCTATATGCTAATTAATTACATGTCATAGAGGAATAAGTGAGATCTGTCAAAGGTAGGAACTTACAAAGTCAAAGAAAAATGGCCCAGGTCCAGTATAAAAATATGTATCTTCCTTTGGTGGCAGTAAAAAGAAAATGCAAGAAAAAAAAGCAATTTAGTCCTATTTGTAAAGGACTTTAATAAGACACTTCAATTTTTGTATTTGCAAGAAAAAAACATTATTGAGCTTTAATGAACTACCGATCAATTAACTAAACATAATAAAATGATCATTTTAGCTCTATACATTCACATTAAGTTTATCAGGTTGGCCTATCCAACACATACTTTATCAGAGAACCAGAGAGAAGTTTATGTAAAAAAAATTATACACTCTGTCAATTATGAGAGCATAATCTATGTAAATCTTTATTTTTTCTAAATGGAATGTGTCAGGAAATAGTTATTCTAATAGTAATACTTATAATGCATGGAATTCAGAAGTGAAAGGAGATTGCAGTTTGAACATGAACTCAGCATACAGATGATGGTACACATGATTTGGTAAAATACAAAATAATGCAGTCATTTTAGAGCTAATGTTGATAGTGATCAATATTAATGAGTCTTTCTTTGGATCTGTCATCCGAGCATCTGAACTATCTTGCTTCTTCCAGTATACAGCTAGCATTGTCTTCTAGCAAAGAAGAAAGTATGACTTGTGTCCCACAACACGCTGTGCTCGAAGCTGCTGGACACCTTCTCACTCATTCTTACATTTGTCAAACAAGATCTGTCCTGCTCCTCACAATACTGTCAGGTTGTTGATGAATGTTCTGAGTCTGTCAGGTTGAGACTCAAGAATCACCTGAACACATCTTTCAGTCTAACTCACAGACTATACATCCATAACAGTCCTCCCACCCCTGCGACTTATTGAAGAATTTTCTACAATCAAGTATCTTCTTCATATTAATGCTGTGGTTGAACTTATTCTGTCTAAAAATCAACTGTACAATGACTAATTACATAGAAATGATGCCAGTGTCACACCCTCAAACAATCCCTCAAACTTTAACTCAACCTTGATTCTTTTCATTGTTTCTCAAACAATGTAATTATTTCGGATTTTTTTTTGCTGTAACTGTTCTGTTTAATCCTAATATTTACCATGACATAACACATACAAGTAGCCTTATATTGAGGCCTCCAGCTATAACAGAACAGGGCTGTGTGTTTGCTGAGAATACATAGAATGTGTAACTTGAATAAACACCATACTATACTTATTACACTACTTTCTTAAATATCCCATTTAGGTTCATTCAGACTGAAGTATGGCTTTGGCAACTGGTTACCTAACCTTGACCTATTTAGACTTTTGTCATGGATTGTACTCAAGATAACAGTGTTTTACAGTGGATTTTGTTTGAAGTGGATGTGTAGCCGGTTTAACCTAAAATAGTTACATCTGATCAATATGTGATCACTGAGCAATTAGGCTGGAGAGTGTTGTGTGATATAACCAGATAGTCTAATTATTGCAGGTTAATTGCACTCCAAGGTGGAGACCTTGAGACATAATGCAATCTTGTACATTAACTGATGAAATGTCCAGGCAATTCAGTTAATCTGATGCAACCACATTTGCCTTAAGGATATTTAGAGCCATGCAAATTACACAGGGTTTGTACATGTCTGACTCATTGAAGTGAGTTGTCATAACAACTCATGATACCAACACAGTATCCACACTGTTGCTCTGATTGAAACGTGAGAGTGAACGTCAATTCAATACATGTGGGGCCTTTATCTAAAAAAGCAACTTCAAATGTACAAAATGTGAAAAACGCACCCTTCCTCAGTGTTTGGAGTGGCGTGTCACTGCTCCAACAGTGTTCATGAATCCAGCTGACAGACAGCCAATCAGCATCGGCACAGTGGGCAAAGGTCGTGACGTCGGCTCGTCTCGAAGTGTGCAAATCAGCGGCGGCCAGCGTGCCGGTTGGAACCAATCAGCGCGTTCCAACGAGCAGCCGCTCAGCCAATCGCGGGCCTCCACGACGGGAAAGAAGTGACGGCTTATATATGGAGAGAGCACAATTCATTCAACATCATTTCACAGAAGGAAGAATACAGGAAAGACAAATTAGAGAGACACACTGTACAAGAAGAGGCAACGTCAAGGCCCTTAATTCACCGATAATACTGCGATAAAGGTACGTACGCGCATTGTTGTGAATATGATGATGTGACAAGTGTATTGTATTTTCTTCAGCGTTGAACGTCATTTCAAGACGATTACATTACGATGGAGTCAGCTAAGCTAACATATGGCGAAAGTGGTGTATGTGTACCCGAAGTTAACATAACGTTTTGAATACGGCGTGTATGTATTTTGGTTGTCAAATACCATAGATAAAAAGCATCCTTTTGACTGCTCGATGTAGCAATGTCTCTTCCCTCGCTTGTCTGCTAGACACGCTAACGTGGTAGCTAGCTACCGGCGGATGGGGGAAAAAAAATCCTAACGGTAGCCAGTGGTCGGAAGACACATTGGTGCTCCACCCACTTTCCCCATGTTCTTTCAACGCTTTTAAGTTTGACATTTTTTGACATTTGATTTTGTCAAAGGCCTTGCTTCTCATTTATTATGGCTCTGAATTCCAGTAACTTGCATCAAGCATAACTATGAGCTTGTAGCTACGTTAACTTGGAGGCAGAGGCCCACGTCATGAACGCAAGGCCACGTTTTTCTTACACTGTATTTCTTCTCCACAGATTTCTTTGGTAGATCGGAGTAAAACCAACGCAAAGATGAAGCTGTTGTGGGTTGTAATGCTGGTGGCCGGCACCGTGTTTGCCGACGATGATGACAAGAGCGAGAGTGTGGGGACTGTGGTTGGAATTGATTTGGGGACCACCTACTCATGGTAAGAAAAAACAAAAAAAAGAAAGGAAGACTTTGGGCTTAATGATTTTAGAAAACGATATAAGGAAAATTAAATAGCGTGCACACATTTGCCTTCTGAGTAATCATTTTTAAAATGTCTTTAATGTTTTCCTGTAGTGTTGGAGTGTTCAAGAATGGCCGTGTGGAGATCATCGCCAACGACCAGGGTAACCGCATCACCCCTTCATATGTGGCCTTCACCAGTGAAGGTGAGCGTCTGATCGGTGATGCTGCCAAGAACCAGCTGACCTCTAACCCTGAGAACACAGTCTTTGATGCCAAGAGATTGATTGGGCGCGCTTGGGGGGACTCCTCTGTGCAGTCGGACGTCAAGTATTTCCCCTTCAAGGTAGGTTTCTACTCCTGATGGTTTGACACCCAAGTTATGGTTGTAGGGTCTGAGGGTCAACAGGTAAAGTTTGAGCGACATACTTGGTATATTAATGTAGATGCATGTTCCTCTTTTAGGTTACTGAGAAGAAGAGCAAGCCTCATATCCAGGTTGACATTGGTGGTGGCCAGATGAAGACATTTGCCCCAGAGGAGATCTCTGCCATGGTGCTGACTAAGATGAAGGAGACTGCTGAGGCTTACCTGGGAAAGAAGGTACCAACAAATTGTCCAATAATATACATCAAAGAATAAAACTGAAAAAACTGTTTGAATTGGATCTAATTTTCTTATCTTTTCTTCCAGGTCACACATGCTGTGGTCACTGTCCCTGCCTACTTCAATGATGCCCAGCGCCAGGCCACTAAGGATGCTGGAACCATTGCTGGTCTGAATGTTATGAGAATCATCAATGAGCCGTGAGTGTCTTATGAAAATAGCTAGAATAGAAAGTAGTTAATTAATCTGTTCCTATTGATTTTCATACAACAATTTCCTCTATACTGATCTCATATTTTTATTCTTTAGAACTGCTGCTGCCATTGCTTATGGTCTGGACAAGAGGGATGGTGAGAAGAACATCCTCGTGTTCGATCTGGGCGGTGGCACCTTCGATGTCTCCCTCCTGACCATTGACAACGGTGTGTTTGAAGTGGTGGCCACCAACGGTGACACTCATCTGGGAGGTGAAGACTTCGACCAGCGCGTCATGGAGCACTTCATCAAGCTGTACAAGAAGAAGACTGGCAAAGATGTGCGCAAAGACAACCGTGCTGTGCAGAAGCTGCGTCGTGAGGTTGAGAAGGCAAAGAGAGGGTTGTCTGCCCAGCACCAGGCCCGCATTGAGATAGAGTCCTTCTTTGAGGGAGAAGACTTGTCTGAGACCCTGACCCGTGCCAAGTTTGAAGAACTCAACATGGTAAGCTATACAACCAGTTTAGTTGTCTAAAAAGACTATAGCACAACTGACATGGACATTAATGTTTTACAAGCCTTTTAATCTTATCTTTTTGCTTTGTTAGGACCTGTTCCGTTCCACCATGAAGCCAGTCCAGAAGGTGCTGGAAGACTCTGACCTGAAGAAGGCCGACATTGATGAGATTGTCCTGGTTGGAGGCTCCACGCGTATCCCCAAAATCCAGCAGCTGGTGAAGGAGTTCTTCAATGGCAAAGAGCCCTCTAGGGGCATCAACCCTGATGAGGCTGTTGCATACGGAGCTGCTGTGCAGGCTGGAGTACTTTCTGGACAGGAGGACACTGGTAAGTCATCTTCCTTGGACATTGTATCTCTTCCACTTAACTGAACGCTCCAATTTTGTCCTATTTACTAAATGGTTTCCTGTCTTGCAGGTGATGTGGTTCTTCTGGATGTGTGCCCCCTGACCCTTGGTATTGAGACTGTTGGAGGAGTAATGACCAAGCTGATCCCCAGGAACACCGTGGTGCCCACAAAGAAATCTCAGATCTTCTCTACAGCCTCTGATAACCAGCCTACTGTCACCATCAAGGTTTATGAAGGTAAGAGTTGGTCATGATTTCAAAACGGTTATCATTTGCCTGTCCTTGTACACATACGCGACATACATTTTTATAGCGGAGGCTCAATTATGGATTTTTTTCTCTCCAGGTGAGCGTCCTCTGACGAAAGACAACCATCTGCTGGGCACATTTGACCTGACTGGCATCCCCCCTGCCCCTCGTGGTGTACCACAGATTGAGGTCACCTTTGAGATCGATGTCAATGGTATTCTGCGTGTCACCGCTGAGGACAAAGGCACAGGCAACAAGAACAAGATTACAATCACAAATGACCAGAACCGTCTGACGCCAGAAGATATCGAGCGCATGGTGAATGACGCAGAACGCTTTGCTGACGAGGACAAGAGGCTGAAGGAGAGGATCGACGCCCGTAACGAGCTGGAGAGCTACGCCTACTCTCTGAAGAACCAGATCGGCGACAAGGAGAAGCTTGGTGGCAAGCTCTCAGATGATGACAAGGAAACCATTGAGAAGGCAGTGGAGGAGAAGATCGAGTGGATGGAGTCTCACCAGGATGCTGAGCTGGAAGACTTCCAGGCCAAGAAGAAAGAGCTGGAGGAGGTGGTTCAGCCCATTATCAGCAAGCTCTATGGTAGTGCGGGCGGACCCCCACCTGAGGGTGCAGAAAGTGAGCAAGATGAGAAGGATGAGTTGTAGGGAGGTTTGAAGTCAACTCTTCTTGCCACCCCTTGCCTCTCTGGTAGTGGCATGTAGATGTACATATTGGACTGATGGGACTCAAATAGTGAGAGGAATGGTTGGGAAGGGGTGGCGATAACAAGCAACCATACTGAATCTTCTGAAAGACTTTTGAAATAAGTTTCGGTGTGTGAGAGGTGTTCTCTTCGCTGGAAGGCGGAGATATTCGTCAGCCCGGATACGAGGCTTGCTGCTGCTGTTCTCAGGCAGTCCTGATGGGGTTCTGTAGTGGGGA
>OMLP01028800.1:34075-53405 GCA_900302685.1 Spondyliosoma cantharus | reverse complement strand
CCCCCTCCTTCTCTCTTCCTCCATCTTTCATAATTTCCCCTCATCTCCTCGTCCTCCCTCCTCCTGTCCTCTCACACATGTTCTGATGGAGCAGAATGCGCCGCTAATAGCTCCTTTTATTAATTTATAGGAGTGCAGAAAGAACAGGGCAGTCATTAAAAGGGTGGGCGAAGCTCAGATACCGACGTATTCTTTTTGCCGTTGACACAGGAGATCGGCCAAATGTGGACGAACATCTGAGAGATTCTGCAGCAACGCGTCAAGTTTGATAGAATAAGAATATTTTTTTCACGTATTTAAAATAAAAAAGAATTCCACATCAGCCCATTAAAATGATTTCCAGACCAGAAGAGAGGGACACGCACAATGTTTGCTTCTTGAAGTGTAGTTTGTTTCAATTCTTTATGAAGCAAAGCAAAGATTGTTTTCCTCCTGTTCCTTCGTTTACTTCTTTCCAGGAAGAGAAGGAAACATTTGCTTCTAGAAACAAAAGCGTCTCCCGCTGTTCAGCGCCCTTAGCGTCTACCTGAAATTAACCACCAAAGAAGAGTCGGCCTTGTTAGAGCTCGTGCTCCCTTGCCACATCTGTGTATTTCACTTTGTGCGTTAGAATATTTCCTGCTTGAGCCACTTGTCCCTCTGCCGTTCCGCCGCGGGTCTGACAAACCCTGCTCTTGCCACTTTGTCTGTCTTTATTGTGTCTCTGTTTGTCTCCCCGTGGAGAAGAAGTCATCGTTCCACATTCGTGTGGCTGTGTCTCTGCACAGCAAGTGGTTATGTGAGCAATGTGACCTGAGGATACATCTGGTGAAAAAGGCCCTGAAACGTTCAAATAAAAACGTATATATTTTTTAACATCCGAGGGATTTAACACTGCTGCGTGTGTGTGTGTGTGTGCTGTCGAGAGCTTGTACTGTTTGTGCGTACGAGTCCCTGTGGTGTACTGCAGTTTGCTTCCTGTAGAGTTTGACCTCCTCAAACTGAAGCCGCTCCGAGGAGACAAACGCAGGCCTGACTGCAAGGCATTAACAAACACGTGCACAGATAAACACGCAGACACACACGTTTTAGACACACTGATGCAAAATAACACGGAAAGACGCAAAGGGAGCAGAAGTGACACTTACACTTCATCTGCCTCACCACGGCCTTATTGGGCTCCAGCCAGTGCTGAGAGAGAAAAAGAGAAGAGAATGAGACAAACAGACAGAGAAAATCCTAAAACAAAGATAGTGACTTCAGTTGGAGTATATGCCAACGAGCTCCAAATCAAAAGTCCCTTCATGTGTTTGATGAATAATTGAACGACACTTTGCCTAAACTCAACAATATGAGGCAACTTCAGTGCATTAAAAACAAATGAACAGCCACATCAGAAGTCGACATTCATTGAAATGCGTCGTTGGATGTATTACTGTTCATCGTAGATACTGTTTAAATCTCTGACTAATCTGACAGGGATCAAGGACGTTTTATCGCGATGCCCTCCTAAGCTGTATTCCTCTATTTGTTACATATTTTGAATTAACTGCTGGTACTCAAGGCAACATGTTAGGGGCATTCGAATCAGGAAAGAACAGGACATGACTGATAGGACCCAGGGGCGGACCGGAGTGTTCTGGAGAATCACAGAACGGCAATAATGTTCTTGCGCTAAATGACAGATTCCTCCAATTCCTTCACAGCTGTGAGACATACGAGTCTCTATATCACAGTCACGGTTACCCTCTACAGCCTACAGTCACAAACTTTTACATCAGTCTGCTTTGTTTTGTAGTGAAAAAACGTGCATTGGTTTGAAATAAAACCAAACTACCTGCATTTTTTAAATTTGATAATTTGTTTGCAAAAGTTAAAATGAAGCAATGCCTTCTGCAAATTTCAAGGCTGAATCGAGCAGACCGCGTCTGCTGGTTGTTGGAAGTTGGAGATTGGAAGTTGACTGAGATTAAGCTAGTGAAAAAAATGAATCGAGGCACGAGGGGAGAAAAAGAGAGAGAAATCTAAGCGAGCACTGTTGGCTGACGGTGAAAAATGCTGCAAACTGACTGATTTGTTTTTAAAATCAACTGCAGCTTCAGCTAGCACTAGCGCTAATACTGCTGGCACTAATGTTCGCGACACCGCTGAGCCAGCACAGCAGGGAGAAAGACAGGACATGGACATGGTTAACAAATGATGGTAAGACATGTTTTTATTATGGATGGCTCTGATGATTTATTAATTTGTTTTATGCATTGGGGTTGTGCATTCATATGTCCGTGTTTTGGTGCAGTTGTTTATAGCATGGGAGTTTACGTTCACCATCACTGGGGCAAAAATCAAAAGTGTCTTTTGAGTATGAACATGTGATGGAAACCCACTTGGCATATTTGTCTTGCCTCATATTCAAAGTCTTTATCATGTTGTACGTTTTTCTTTACTGCCCTCGATTGTGCTTATGTGCTGTAACACCTCGCTGGTGTTTTCTCGGTAATGTTTCCTCTCGTTTTGCAGCTCGAGGCTGTCTGAGCTTCTGTTCAGACTAAGCATCTGGTCTCTTCTGTGTGTGGGCTGTTTGAAATATGGAGACTGATCCTGTTATTATTTGTCACTTGAACTTGTAATATAAAGCACCGACTGCCTGCTGATTAATATCCAGCAGTCCCGTTCAGGCCACGCTGACTCAGAGGGGCTGTTTCCTGTTAGTAGGTGTAATCATCGGTTTCTTTATTTTTGTTCTTCTGCTGTGATTATGTGCTGCCATATAACGTTATATATTTATTTATCTAATGGGGTAAGACTTGTGTGAGCTATTAATACAATTTGTAAGTAGACTCTGCTTCAGAGGCAGAACTGCATACAGCAATGATAAAGTAAATACATAGAGGGGCCATCCTTTCATATTATGTTCATATTACATGGAGATAAACTGACTTTCACATCGGGTGAGAGCGTGACAGCTGGTTGGGAAAGCTGGAGACCACTGTTCAAGATGATGTTTCAACATTTTTCACGACATGTTGGGAGCTTTTCCAGCTGTGTTAGTGGCAATAAAACCATATATTTTTGATGCTGTTTCAACATTTCCATTGTTTGCAGAATGCACATTGCCAACATTTATTCTGGTCTGCAAATACTTGTACTCATACATTGTACAAAGATGTTTAATGATCCCCGTCTGTAAACATTAAAAAATACATGAAAATATACAACTTTTTTGTGTTTGCCTCAAGGTAAAACCACGAGACTGGAGATTTTATTACTGACGCGGTAAAGGCTTATTTAATGCTCAACGCTAGATGTGGGCTGTGGACAGTCACGGTTATATCATTTGAAAAGAAATTATCTATTTTTGTACGTGAAGGGAACATTAATGAGCTTTAACAACTAATCCTGAATTATATGATGATTGACAGATAATTAACATAGTTGCAGCACTACTGCATGTGTCTGTGTTATGTGTGATAGTTACCCTCTGTTTCTCAGGGTCCACATATCGAATCCCAAAGTAGTCTTTCTCAAGTAGGTTGTAGTGGTTACACACATGGTCCAACAGGAACTGGCCTTTGGTGTCTCTCTGTAAAGACATGAAAAAAAGCATTAAAACTTGAAATACAGGGAAGTTATTTTGTCATTAGTCAGCATCCAGTACTTTAATCTGAACAATCTTTCCGTTCCATGCAGATCAATCCCATAAACCTCCCGGCTGCATCTGATACCAGCGGCATTATCACAGCAACAGTCCCCTCTTGGGTAATATCTCTGTGATGCACACAGTTTCATCACAGTAAAATCTGTTCATGGGCAGAAATACATGTAAGTCAGCGACTTTGCAGTTTCATGCTGATGATATACATGCCAGTAAATGTGGTCCATTAGCAGTTCATAAACACAGCAGACACGGAGGGATCAATAATCACTCTGCATTTATTACCTGCTCCTCAGTCAATATCTACTCATCACATATGGACACACAAACTGATTGTCATGCTGAGGCGTGTGTAGCTGAGAAACAACACTTTCAGACGTAGGTACGGTGTGACTATGGATGCATGCGCACTCATAAAACAAGATATGCATTGTATCAATCAAATCTCTTCCTAACCTATTGACTAAAGCTATCAATATTCCTTAGATTGCCATTTTTGTCATATTACATGCATCACACTCTGGCTATTGTGTGTGTGTGTGTGTGTGTGTGTGTGTGTGTGTGTGTCCTATAACTGCTCTATAACCTGCTGATGGAGGTGCTTTCTGTGCCCAGTTAAGCAGGACTGATTGATTCAGTAGGAAATCGCCTGTTTGCCCTTGTTGTGATTTACTCGCCACTGGAGAGACACGTAAGCGCCCACATCAACAAACACACACACACACACTCACACACAGGACTTTAAAATGACTTCTCTTCATATGCACAGCCTCAACTTAACCCTAACCAGTTTATGCCTAACCCTAACCTTGAACTCACCTCAATTTGCGCCTTATCCTAGACTTAACGAAGAAATTAGAAATCATGTTTTGCTGGTCGTTGGTCCCCATTAGGACTACTGGTCCTGACACGGGCAGCATGCAAGGAAAAGGTCCCCAGTAGGTAACAACAACATGCACACACACACAAACACACACACAGGGCCACGGCTGTATCTTTGGCCACATCTTATCACCAAAACATGTAAAACTGCGGATCATGACATAAAATCATCTCAGACGTCTCCATGACAACTGATTACTTCTTTTATGCATCCAACTGCATCAGCAAAGTCTCAACACGGCTGGTTTGTCCCAGACGCATGTTAAACTGCAGGAGCAGCTGGTTGTTTTTATTGACTATAAAGCATTTTACACACTTTGTTTGTGCTGAAGGTGCAGAGTCTGCTTTCATTCCTTCTAGTGTACTTTGAGTTGAAAATGATTGAGATTGTTGTCGAGACGCCTTCGACATCCCTGTTGTTTTCTCTGTCAAATGGCTTTTTCACATCAGCAGCGATTGGTGTGCTTTTGTCTTGCTCAGCGAGCAAGCTAAGGGCATTAGCTTAGGTCAGTAGCTTTGTTTGCTAATTCTGTGTGCAGGCATTTGCAGCTGATACGCACCACAGGGTAAAGCGATTGACAGGAGCTGACTGTGCAGCGGAGTGGTCATAGCAGAAGGACACTCCCGCCTGGGTAGACAGTTTGTCAGGCTAAAGGGCTTGAACCCCAGATGTCCAGTCTGTTCAGGCGCTCAGTCATCTTCAAAAGCATTCAGAATTCATAGTAAAACAGAATGTTTACCAGTGAAACCCATACCCAGTTAAAGAAATTAACATCTCTATCCGTACCTTCTGCTTCTCCGAGCTGTCAGTGTCCCTTTCATTCACAAATTCCTTCCTCAACATATCTGGCTCTCTCTCACTATTGGTCCTCATTGGATGCTGCTCATTGTATTCTGTCATTATAATATTTTTATATTATTTATATTTTGCAACCTGCACTTTCCCCACCCTGATCGTCAGTGTGTTTGGGGAGATTTAACAGAGTTTTTACGTTTTCCACATGCCGACTTCTACCGGCGACAGTGTCGACACTTCCTGTCCTCTCTCTTTTCTTCATGGGTCGACATTCAGAGAAGATGCTTTGAGTCAGTGGAGCTTAAATGTTAACTGCACCTCTCAAGACTCTCTCCTTTGTGTTAAATATTACAAAAAAAGAGCATTTTCTTAAAATAACCTCTTATTGAGCGACAGCATCTGAATCTCTTTTTTAAGCCATCATGATTCAGTCACCTCTCGTCTCCAGTCATCTTACTCTCTTCTAAACATGAATTCCCGAGCATATGTTTCATCTGCCCTGCAATCTCTCACCGAGGTGACCTTTGAAATACAGTTCTTGGTGAGTCATGCTCCGTTTCCCGGTACACAATCTGTTCCGCGTGGTAATGGAAGTACACTAGGTGTTGACAGAGGAGCCACAAACCAAGATAATTCCTGTAAATGTCACAGCAACAAGCCAAAAACAATAAAAACAAAAACAGCACACTGAGGAGCTTAGCAGCCGTGTGCTTGACTCACAGTACACACCGAGCAAACATCACATCAGCAAATAGACTACATAAAAAACAGAGTGCTGTAAAGCAGCCAACGATTTGAGGTCAATGCAACGAACAATGAAGAGGATTAAAAATGTACACAATACACAGAAGGAGTTCATACATAGGCTAACCACACAAACATGCTACACAGCGCACATCATCATCTCAATATTTAATTAACCATCATTCCCATTTGTCCAGACGTTTTGAGTGAAGTCAGTCAGACACAAACAGCATAGCAGAGTTGCTCTGAAATGCATGTTTGATTGAAGAATACCTTTACCAACGTTAGATTGGTGACATATTTTATCCGTTGGGCCACAGACGGATGAAATGACGGATTGAGTTTACCCCCCAAACTAGCAGTTAGCCTCAGATGTCGCCGTTGAGTAGATATCAAAGACAGCAGACACGTCAGACAGGTTGTACCATCACGTTTATTATCTATCTTTAAATGTTACAGTTACAGCTAAAAATTAAGACGGAAATAAGGTCTGACGATTTCACATTTCTCTCTAAGTCACAGTGATCCCATCTATGCTAGCTAACATTAGCCTCAAGTGCTGGAATGTTTGCTGTTTCTTGGTGACCAGTCAACCAACATTAGGTCGTAGACTCGTCTCTTTCAGTGGCTGCTGTGGTGCTGCTCACATCGGTTCTGACATAATCATCTAGATGTTACTCAAACAGCGAATATGTTTGAAATTACCAGGGCAGCCCCAGTGAGTCTGCGGGCATTTTGGGAGGCTTCAGGCTGGATCAGTAAACCTCTCACATTACCAGATAATCTTGGCTGAGCATCAATACCAACCAGGGTCCCACACCATATTTCTCCTCTGATTATCAGGAGGGGTGACTCGGGGACAAATCAGCCCAAACCTCTGTAGTCTAAACCAGGCTTTAGGTGGATGTCCCCTGTGACCTTTGTTACATCAACAAGGCATCAATCAGCTGTCTCTGATCTCTCAGACGGCGTGTCCCTATTGGTTGGTTCAGGTTTGCGGTTATATCACTGTGTGGCACAGGAGTAAGCTGTAAATCAAGTGTGTGTCCCTGTGGGTGTAACTGTGATCGTCTCCATGCCGGCCAGCCTGCGTTGTGGGTGTGTGTGAGAGGGTGAGCTAGGTAAAGTCAGCGTGTGTGTGTGTGTGTGTGTGTGTGTGTGTGTGTGTGTGTTTGTGTTTGTCTGTCTACATCTCTTTAGGATTTTCGGCTGATCCGTGACAACAGTGTTACTAAGCTGTTAAATCTGAAGAGCAAACAGACAGAGACATCCACCGGGGGAGGAGAAAAATAGTAGGAACAGAATGAAAACAGCCACGCTGCAAGCCATTTCGAGCAGGATCATCAAACAACACCTTTAGTCTGTCTGGTTCTCTGGGCAGACACTCATGGGGAGAGGAGAGGCAGACCGACGCCAAGGAAAGACGAGAGAGCTGCAGACCAGACAGAGAGTGAAGCAGGGCCAAACCACGCCGAGAGGCTGAAAGAGAGCGTAGGCAAAGATAGAGCTAAAAAAAAAAAGAGTGGAAAAGAGAGACATTGACTAACACGAGTGAGGCAAAGAGGAAGAGAGATAAAAAAGACTCTATGTCATGTCCAACAAGGGCTGAATACATATTTCATATATCCAAAGGCTGGGCATTAATTATTAACCTGGTCATCCTGTCTCTACATGATCTCACCTAATGACGGCAAAGTGCTCCTCTCTCTGGCTCGCTTCAACACACACACACACACACACACACTTTAAATAGAGCCGTAGCGTAGAGCGCATTCAGTTTAGCAGAAGCAAAGTGCACTTTGATGTGTACGTTCAAGTGCGTCTTTATATCCTCGAACATTATTTTTTTTCTTGACAAAGTGACCTCCTTAGAGCTCCGCCGAGTCCAGAGGAAGACCGGGAAAACAAAAAAACATGGGAGGAAAAAATAGAAAACCATCAGCAGAGTAAAGAATATCAATTATTTATTCCTCCATTTTTTTGTACATTCACCAAAAAACATCTGTTAAACTTAATCGAGTACAGATTTGGCCTGTACAGTGCAGAGGCCAGAATAATGGATAACTCATATTTACCCTCTTTTAGCTCTGTTTTTGGTCTCAACCCACTCCTGAGGGAAATATTTCCCCCAGCTTGTTGGTGTCTCTCTCGTTCTCTCTGAGCTCAGTGGGATTTTTAAAGCTCTTTTGCGGAAAACAGCTGCCTGCTGATGAAATAAAACCATGAGAGCAGCAAGAGTGAATCAAAACAGTAGTTGAGGCCACACAGCTACACAAACTTGATAAAAAAAGCTCCGTACGACTGAGGAAGGCCGTCGCGGATCCACCTGACCGTTCTGATCGGTTCACCACAGGAAACCGCCATTTACACATCGTCACATTGTTTTCTTATTGTCAAACAATGTTGTGATGATGATAAGTATTGATTACAGCAGCTTTAAGACTCTGAAAAAGAGAAGCACTTCTTTCAACTTGCATTAGTCGCTCAGATTTGACTGCCGTGTGTGTGTATTCAGCCTCTGACTCAACTCAGGACTCACCGGAAACTCCGGTTCATCCTGTTCTTTCCCTCCAGTCTTTCTCCTTATTCCACCCATCTCTGTACGGTTATGAAGCAGATTGATAAAGTCGCAAGATAATGGCACATTTTTTTAGTTCAACTCTAACCTTTTTGGTTTATGGTGTGCAGCTGTGGCTCAGGGGTAGAGCCGCCGTTTTGTTATCTGAAGGTTGCTGGTTCCATTTCCCCGGTCTTCATATCAAGTGTCGTTGTGCAAGTTACTGAACCCCAAACTGCTCCTGACCTTGCATGTCAGCACAACGCCATCAGTGTATGAATGTATGTATGAATTACTGTAAGTCGCGTCGAAACACACACGAAAGAAACACAGAGTAATGGAAAAACATAGAAAAAGAAAGAATTTTGGATAAAGAAAGAAAGTTATTTTATCATGTGCTGACTAAATATATATTTTTTTTCAACCAGAGATTCATCTTTGAGGAGAAAACAGACACTTTGCTCTGTAACTTGAATTTAATTAGAATAAATGAGAGAAACAAAGTGGGCGAGATCAAAGTAAAACAGCTGTCCACTGATATTTAAAACAGTAGAGGTTACCCAATAAAAAACACTACGTGTTTAAAAACGAGAGCACTGGTCTAGATGCTTAAATTAATGGATGAAACAACTCACAGATACTCTACGACCACGATAACACAGCCATTAGTCGCAGTCTGAGGCAGGCGAGGGGTTCGTTCTGATCATGAGTCTGTGACCACTACGAGTCAGGCGCTAGGACCCTGGGTGCACTGGCCCAGTTAGACGCCGCTTGTTGTTTAATTAATATGCATGCCAGCTCAATTATGACTGGTCCTTATCGACTTTAGCGCAATTCATTTCGTGACACGGCATACCTAATTGGCCGAGTTGAAACGCTGCGAGGAGAAGGAGCGTTAAATTCCCGCGAACGCCGTGTGAAGGAAACCAACACGCACCGCGTATGTGCACACACAGGGAGGGTGTGAAGGAGACGGAGAGGAGTGGGACTTTAAGGATAATGATATGCTCCTCTTTACCTTCACACAACCCAATTTAAAAGGCCTAGTGACTGCCTTTAAGACAAATGCAACACTTATTCGTGGCTTTTCCTCTGCCATCAGTGCAGCTACTCTCCAGGGAAATGGAGATTTAAGGCACTAGTGGACCAATTTGCCCGATTTTGGTTGCCAAGTAGAATGAGCGCGTGAGCAGGGCCTTTGTGCTTGTGCGACAACATTGTGTTCCTATTATTAAGAGTGCCAATATTTTCTAAAGCCGGTCTGTGTTCACCACCCCAAACTCAACCCCCGAGCCAATGAATGGATCGATCCAGAGGCTTGACCAGGACACAGCAGAGAGAAATCAATGAGCTGGGACGTGGAGTGTGGGAAGAGCAATGCAGAGGATCAAAGTAGAGGATAAGAACCTTTTCTCTGCTCGCTTTATTTCTCAGGACACAGAGACACATTTTCTTTCTGCACATTCGCCACACGTATCGTCGTTCCATTTCCTCATGTCAAACCCATGAATGCATGACTTTGCTGCTGCACCATTACAGCAAAGGATTTTATACACAATTGGCCCAAAATCAACCTGAAATATTTGGTATCCTTGAAAAATCTGGGAACTTCTGAGGATTTGAACAATGTTTGGCTGCACAGCCTGAGTATGTACTGACTCGTAAGTGGGTCAGTTGGTTTCTAAATGGTTGTTTTTGACCATTTTAATGATTAGGCTAGACTGGAAGAAGAGCAGGGAAAACTTGGATAGTAGCATCTTCAAACGGATTTTAAAAAAAGCTACAGAGGCAGGACGCAAATACAAATCATCCTCTGACGACACGTTGATTACAAGATTGGAAGCGAGAGGCAGAGGATCAAACACTTTTCAGTCGGGGAGCTGAATTATGGAAAACATCCAGCTTATGAAGAGATGCTTGACCTCTTCTGTAGTGGCTTCCCACCATCAAACCATTTATCACTAAATGTTTGATTATTAAATCCAGACGGCCTTTTGTTTTGCACCTGAAGGGGAAAATTGCGAGGAGGCGAGTGAAGAACAGACGAGGCCCGACATCATATATCAGAATGAAGCTCACACAGCTCCAGTGTTGTATTGATCTTGTGAGCTGCAAAAACTGAGTGTGTAGGCTTTAACCTCTTCAACCACTGACCCACAACAGTAATGGACTGTTGCCTGGAGCTACAGACTTGGCATCATCACAAAAGCCTCCAAAAAAGTACATTGATAGTCTCCCCAGACTGAAATCTAACAAGAATTACGGGACGGATTGTATATATGAAATATTGTACAGACTGAATCCATCCGACTTTAAAGATCACTTCACTTTTCCTGCAGTGCCACCATAAGGTTCATATTTGTAAAAATCATTGGACGGATTGCCGTGACATCCAGTATCGACACACTTGTCCCCCACAGGATTAACTGTCATACATTTGTTGATGTTCTGACTTTGGTTTAGGATCAAGTACCTGCAGAACATTCATACAATCAGCCTCAGCTAAACTTTGCATTTAGTGATAATCATCAAATGCTAACGATATTCTAAGATCATAGTAAACATGACACCTGCTAAGCATTTTCATTGTGAAGATGTTAGCATGCAAATGTATTTTTTTGTCATTCTTGTTCCTGTTGCTGTCCTGCCTATTTGATATTGTGTGCAAATTAGACGGACAACTCCCTCTATTTGCTAGCTATCCTTGGCTGTTGCAAGCTACCGTTAGCTAATTAGCTCATGGCTTAATTAGTGGCCCTATTAGCTAACTGGAGTTTGCTTGGACCACGACCTCGGATCACAGGGGAGTACCAGCAGGCCACGGTGCTCAGATCAGTTAGAGTGAGCTCGCTGGACACACGGGGGACGCTGTACACAGGTGTTTCTTGAATTAACGAGGCAATTAGCTCATGGCAGACTCGAATTCAGAAGGTGTGCGGTTGTGTATTTCTGTCTGCAAAAGAAAATAGATGTAAGACTGTTTCATTTCTTTACGTTTTGTGAGTTTATTCTGTTCATTTTTTGCAAATTACCCCTTTAAATCATGAAGCATATTGCAACTTTTGTTTTAAAAGGTGCTAATTTACACAATCTTTCCTCTGTGACTGTACGTGGGATGAAAAACACTAATCTATTGTGTCATTTTAAATCATTTTATAGATGAATACACGCCACATGTAATCATACCATTCATATTATTTATATATCAAAGCTAAATCCCGGGGCAGCTCTCACTCTCAGCTGTGACTGTGACCTTGTCCCGGTGTGGAAGGAGACGAACCCATTACCTTATCATCACCTGCAGTGGTGCAGAGTAGCTCACATGCACACATGTATGAGCGCAGAGACATGCACGGATTAACACACATGCCATAAAACATGTCGCGTGCACCCGCATTCATGGCCGGTCACACAGCCTAATAAGATTCAAGGTATAGAGCCATAAATTAGCGACGCGCGGAGCAGAAGCGGTTTTCATTATAATGGAGCGTCGTCACTCAGCCGGACAGTAAGTCACGGCATGGCAGGGGAGGGAAAGCGTGGCGATGATGAGGATGATGAAGGCACGTGTAGCTGCGACACCGATGTTATGAGTGTGTGTGTGCGCTCATGGTGGGCGCAGTGAAGCAGCTGTCTTATCTCTGCGCTGCAGGATGTTCAAAATTTGGTGGCAGGAAAACAAACAGAGAGTTTAGACCTGCGAGTTCATGTGGACGGCCTGCTTTTTATTTGAATGTTTCTAGTGCAAATTAGTTCGTTTGTGTGTGCTCGCCAACTCTCGTTTTTTTTTCTGCCGTCTGTGTCAATACACAGTGTGCACGGGAAGAGGGGTTGGTGCGGCACATACAGTTTGCATACTCACACTGACACAAAGAGCATTGTGTACTCGTTATATATATAACGCTCAGTGTCACAGATCACAGTTTTCTCCTTAACGTTGTGATTAGTTGAAGATATAAATGCAGATGTGGTTTCAAAGTCTCATCGCTGCTGGCGAAATAGTTTTGAGCATTTCAAGAGTTTCACTTTATCCTGATGAAATGAAGTCATCTGAATTAAATGTAAAAATGTTCAATCTGTGACTTCCAGGACATTTTGAACAGACTTTTGCTGACAGGAGGATTACATGCCCTTACACGTCCAATTACAAATGACACTCATCAACTTCACATTACTGCCATGTGGGTGGAGATACAAGACCTTCAAGTAGACGAGCGCTCGCTTCAGCAGCGTTGAACAAACTGCCTCTGCTGGGATGTCTGAATGTATTTATGGAGATTCTATGTATTGTCTTTATCTGTATGCAGCGCTGTTTATATCTGTGTTGAACTGGCTGTGAAAACAAATCCCCCTCCTGGACAAAAACGTTACACCCAGATTCTCAACACTAGAATATGGACATTTTCTCCAATCGCATGTTTCCACATTTTATTGCTTCACCTTATTCCACCAACAAGCTAAAACTATTTGTTGATTAAAAAAGGGCAAGAAATAAAATAAAAAACAGGTAAAGACTAAATGAAACAATCACTGATTTCTGAATCCAAATGCTAAATGAAGAGCAAACCAGGAAGCTGCAGGAACAAAGTCAACATAGCAAAAGACACGAGGGCAGAAAACACAAGGAGCGAACGCAGTGACACCAGGAACGAAACAGGATCGGAGAAGAGACACAGAACTGACGAGGGGGAAACAGACAAACTCACCAAGACTGAGAGAAAAACAGTCTTAAACACACAGGGACTAATTAACAAATGAAGATGTACCGAGAAACAGGGGTGGTGAAGAGACAAACACAGGAAGTGGAAAGACACAACAAGATGAATTCTACAAAATAAAACAGGAAACATCTAAACTGAAGAACAAAACCGTGACAAAGATCTCTCATTTTGGCAACAAAAGGAAGAACTTGTTTACTTAAATGTTTGTTTGCAGCGGTTTTCACCCAGCGTGGCTACAGTGAGTCAGGAGTCCGGCCCTCAAAGCGATAACCTGAAGCTGACGAGTCCTTGAAGAAAACATTGAATACCAATCAGCTCGCTGTCTGACCTCTGACCTCCGTCTCCCTCTTACTTTCTCTTCTCTGTTGCTCATTCTTCTCTTTTCAGCTTCACACCTCTTCAGAGATTCTGTCCTATCAACAATTGGCCATTTTCAACACTTCCTTCTTTCTGTTTCTGTTTCACGTTTTAATCTGCTTAATCTGTTTTTCCCGCCGCCGCTCCGCCTCGTCTCCTCTCCTTGCTCCTTCCTCCACCCTGTTGAGTTCGCTGCTCGCGTCATGTGACCGCTCCATGCCATTTTTTTTTTACTTTGTCTTATCAGCCATCTCTCTCTTTCCTTTGATGTCTCCATCCCTCCATCCCTCCCTCCCCTTCAGTCCCGCCGTCTCATCTCGCGCTGCTCCCTCTCAGTTTGGAGCGCAAGTCAGAAAAGGGATTATTTCTCTTTAGTCATCTTCGGCAGAGCATCAAAGAGGCACGCGGATAAGAATAGAAAACTGCTGCTATTTATACGCTTGTTCCAAAGAATGCCTACCAGCCGAAACAATCGCTCTGCCTCAGCACCGTGGCCACGAAAAAAAAAAACACCCCTAGTAAATAAAAGGCCGACACCACCTCGGCTCCGCACACACACGCCTCTCCTTGACCGAGCAAAAGGCAGACGCGGTGAAAAACAATACCAGCATCTGTACGCAGCTTTAAATAGATTGTCCAAGGCATGTATTGATAAGGTGACTCCCGCAAGAATAGAAACAGAGCCAGGATATATTTCAAGCTTCCAGTAGTTAAAGCTATTTCTGTGTCCATGGAGTCATTTTCTTGCTAAGTACGCTGAATTAATGTCCGTAATTGCAGAACTTTGGCTCGGTGGCGACTTTTGAATCTTTCATGCAAGTGACCCGCCTACCACCCCACACACACACACACACACACACACAGTATGTGCACACACACACACACACTCGGGCGCATCACCGACAGCTGACTGATGTCGGCCACACGGAGAACAGTGATCTCCCTTAATTATACATGACGTGTTACCGAGAAGGAGGAGGGTAGAAGATATAGATGAGGGATGTAAAAATAGAAAGCGATAAAAGGTGGTCGTAGGAGCTGAAAGTGGAGCACAGAATAAGCGGGGGAGAGGGAGCGAAGCAGCGAGGGAAAGAGGAGGGGGACGGACGGGAGGATGAGGAGGAGAAGAAGAAGAGGAGGAGGAGGGTGAAGGGGAGAGGAGGTCAGTGTGTTTTGATCTTGACGTGTCTCTCCTGCAGCAGGTCTGACTTAACATTACCGCCGAACATGAGAGCAGCAGGCTGCAAACGTTCAACCCCCCGGGCTGTAGACACACACAAAACACACACACACACACACAGCCACACACACACACCAACGCTACCCGCCTCATATTCTGATGTCGAGTTATTCTCGGAGTCACAGTAAACAACTTAAAAATGATGACGCTCAGCTGGTCTCGTGACCCAGAACCTGAACAAAAACATCAGCAATCACATCTCTGTTACAAAGTGTTGGTGGGATGAGTGTGCGCACATAGTTTGTTTGTGGATCACTCATCCTACATAATTATACTTCAGTTTACAGTTATTTTGCTGTTAACAAATAATCAAATCCATTTATTAAACGATTGTAAAGCAAATTATGTTTAAAGCACTTTGCAAATGGTTAATAAACACTGTGTAGCTCATCTATAAAGATTATTAGAACAAGGTTTATAAAGCTTTGAGCCTTTACAACTGATAA
This sequence comes from Spondyliosoma cantharus, assembly GCA_900302685.1. NCBI lineage: Eukaryota > Metazoa > Chordata > Actinopteri > Spariformes > Sparidae > Spondyliosoma > Spondyliosoma cantharus. Next base: position 38,031 of record OMLP01028800.1, on the reverse strand, counting down.
CAAATGATTTATAAATAATTTCATTGTTAGTTGACATTAGTGTAATGATGAGTGTGTATAACCATGAGATCACATGTTCATTGTTTTGCTGAAAAGGGTTCTGAAACGATGATTGTAATAATGTATGTTCCGTATTTATGGTAGTTTGTGTTTCCCAGTTTTATTCCGTTTTTCTATTTCAAGAAAATGGCACCCAGTAGAGCACATACCTCCGCCAAGGCCCCCGGATTCGTAACTTAATCTGGAACTGCATCAAAAGTCAATGGGCTCTATTCTGGGCTGAGATCCATCCAGCGTCCAAGTTTCAAGGAAATCCGTTCAGAAGTTTTTGTGTAATCCTGCTCGCAAACCAACCAAAAAACACCTTAGCGGAGGTATACGCTCTCATGAAATCCTTTAAAAATGTTTATGAGTTTATTGGCAGGGACAATACATGTAAATTGATTTTATTTAACTCTTAATAAATCCTACTTATGTGTCTTTTTATATCGTCCTACTTGCACTCATGAGACTTTTGTTACATAATAAATGTTCTAGTCATAAATATTAATCCGTTTTTAGGATAAAGGGCTTAAATAATATATTAAAAGTCTTCATTCAATCAGGATAATCCACATGGTGCCAAATATTGTGCCTCACAGGGACCTGGCTAATGTCACCCATGTTTTATGCAAAGTCAAGAACTGATGCCTCGGAGGAAAACTAAATGAAATACGTGCGTCGCAAGACTCACGTTAAAACCATTCAGTCGTGACGAGCACACTTTCAGGACAATTTATGACATCATTCTCGTGACGGCGTTTAATTTCGGTGCATCTGATCTTGATTTAGAGAAGCGGAACGGTCGAATTAAGAGAGAGACGGACAGCGACAACGCAGAGAGTAAGAATGAGCAGATAAAGTAAGAGGTGGAAGTCTCGGAACAGTGAAAGAGGAGAAGTGCAGTTGTTAGCATGAGGAGTACAGGATGTCATGAAATATGTAGGAAGGAGCCGCTCGGCGCCGGAACACAAAGCCATTAAAGAAAGCCCTGGAAAATGCAGTCAGCTAGAAATATAAATGTCCATTTCCTTATCGCGTACAGATAGACAGACGCACAGCTAAAAGCACAGGCACACTTTGGACATCTTGAACCTGAGAAGCCGCACTCGTTTAGCTTCACACACTTCCGTGCTCTCGGAGACACGAGCTCGCAGGTACACATGCATGTGCAACGCAAAGAACCAGACACAACCTCGCGCCGCCTCATCCTCTCTCCGTGCACTTTAACGCTGTTTTGTAAATCATTGATTGGGTACATGCAGGAGAGCAGCGAGACAGTTAGTTTGACATGCAGCGAATGGTTTCAGCCTTTCAGGGTCAGACAGCGGGGCAGAGGCAGCTGACAACATCTCGTGAAGGCGGCTCAGGAGGAGACGAGGCTCTGCTCGGAGCACCTCTCGACTCTCTTCAACTGTTCTGGGTTGTCAACAAGCTGCTGCCGCTGCTGCTTTGAAGGATTTGGTGCAATGCTGTATGGAATTTAAATCAAATAAAGTTTACACACGGAAGCATTGCACATGTATTTAGAAGCGCTGTCTTCTTATAAACTTGCGTGCCCCGTAACAATGAGTCATAAATTTGGCGGATTAGCAGGATTTTACTTTTACTTCTCTGGCAGCAGCTGCAGCTCAGAGCTGGAGGGGCCCAGGAGCCACACAGGATCTGATTTGTTTGTGTAAACAGGAAAAAACTTTTTTTCCTTTGTTCAGGCAGCTAAAAAAAGAAAAGGGCTTCAATATTCAAATGAGAATATCAAACACCTGCCATCCATTTCCTGGATCCGGTGTTCTTGTTTTTCTCTGGCCGCACGTCAGTTTCAAGATGGCGGGCTTGTGTTTCAGTCCCTTGTTGGTTCGCGTTGATCAACCCGGTCGTCAAGAACAAAACGCTGGCGACGTTTGTTTCTGCAAGTCACGGATATGTTGAAACTTTACATTTGCTGGACTCAATGTCTGTTTAGATTTAGGCGCAAGAACCAGCTGGTGAAGGGTTTGGAAAAGATCATGTTTTGGCTCAAAAAATAAGCTGCACGCCTGTGTTCTTGCGAACGCTGAAACGCAACATGGCAGTCAGCTCATAAAGATGTAATGTGACGGTGATACAACATGTAAATATGTCATCATGGCACGTAGCTTACAAATGTCACCGTGTGAGTGGTTTGCGGGAAACGTGAACTGACTACGTTTTATTTTACTGCCTCCTGAGAAAGCAACGTAATCCAGTTATCACAATGCAATTATAGATAGTAATACATACCAATCAATACTTATCTTAATAACAAGTGTATACATTAATCCCCCTTTTTAATGAAGGTATCATTCATCTGATTACATGATGTAACTAAACCAGAATGCAGTTACCTTTCTTTGTATCTTGATTACGTAATTACTTGCTGACGACTGGGCTGAACTCATTGAGCTGACACAGATCGGCAACCGTTCACACCTCCGGGCAATTTAGAGTCATTAGTTAACCTGCATGTATTTGGCATTTGGGATGAAGCTGGAGCACCTGAGGAAAAACCCACGAACTCCCCTACAGAGACGAACACCAGCCGGTCAGCAGGTTTGAACGCTGACCTACAGTTAACGTTCAAACGCACAAACCAGGTTTTTGTAATCAGAAAACCAACCGCGGCTGCCAGCTACAGTTCTGAGGAGGTATCCGCACAAAAACCACTCCACGCCGATAAACGATGGAGGGGAGACACAACGGCTACAGCTCACAGATCAACTCTTTCACTTGTGCTCTTCCTCATATTGTCTCATAATTGGTTTAACCCTCATCATTCCAGTTACCGGCTCAGATTTCTTTCTGAGAAGTTAGGGTCAGTCGCAGCCTTCCCCGTGATTGATCGAAATCAATAACCCAAACTGCTGTCCTCTCTGTCCTCATCATCATCAATCTCCATCACTATCACCACCACCACCACCACCACCACCACCACCACCACACCCATGATGCTCCAGCATTTCCTCTCTGCTATAGGCACCAAACTTCACCCTAACTTCTCTCCATGTGGGTCACATCTTGTGTAGAGGCAGCTCACGTCGCTCTACGCTTGATTTATTTCTTCTTCTTCTTCGCCTCTAAAACAGAAAAAATCTCATCACTACATCTCTCAGTGTATGTGGAGATGTTTCTTTCTCCAGTAAATCACAGCAGCGTGGAAACTACAGGAACAAATGCGTTTGGGGAGGGAGGAAAAAGGAAGAAGAAAAAAAAAAAAAAACAGGTCTTTGTTGCACAAGAAATGAAGATACGACCAGAATACAAAATTAAAGGAAATGCAAAAAGAGAAAAAAAAAAAAATGCTGCATCCACGTGATATTTGCAATTAAACACAGAAGGACAAATGCACGAGCTTGAAGCATGATGAGGCTTCTCCTTCTCTAACCTGGATGCTGCAGGAGATCTCGGAGTCGTCCAGTAACCGGATCGTGCAGAGGACCTCCTGGTCCAAGGAGCGGATGCTGGGGCTGCGAAACCGGAGCATTTTCATCCTCCTGTTCGGTTCTGTTTCAGCTCCTCATGTCAAGCAGCGGAATCCACGGCCAGAGCACAACATCACAGACGCGCACACACACGGAGGAGGACTCGCGCAGACGCACGCACGCATGCATACATGTATGCGCCTTTCTTTCCTCTCTTTTCTTTTCTTTTTTTTTTTTTTTTTTTTGGTTGGTCCGGGTCTTGTCACCCCGCGTGACGCCCTTGGGAATGAATGGGAGGATGGAGAGGTGGATGGGTGGATGGGAGGGAGGGTGGATGGATAAGAGATATGGATGGATGCGACAGAGCGGGAGGGAGGAGAGCTTGCATCCGTCTCCAGCCTGCCCACTGATGGATCTACAGGAGGGAGGAAGGCTTTTTCCCCTCTCTCTCTCTCTCTCTCTCTCTCTCTCTCTCTCTCT
>OMLP01028800.1:3473-16559 GCA_900302685.1 Spondyliosoma cantharus | reverse complement strand
GCTTCGCCAGCTGTGGTCCAACTGCGCAGGGTGGCGCACAAACAACCGACCTGCGCCTCCTCCCTGTTGTCCTGTGTACCTTCTACGATCTGCAGCTCCTCACACGGGCGCCACTGTGAGAAGTCTGATGAAATGATCTCAGTTATGTAACCCGAGTCAAGTTAAAGACATAGTACACCGCATAAACAGTTAGAAGACTCTGAGCTCGGATTTATTTCACAAAAAGAAAAAAGAAACATCTTTCACAGCCAGCAAAAAGCATTTTAGACAAATGCGTCCAACACGGCTGCAACTTCTGTGCAAACAACCCAATAACCAGAAAGAAGATACCATTACACTCTGCAAAACCACAAAGGATTAAAAACTTAAAGTATGTTCATCTTTTAAATGTTATGTTAAGACAACATTGTGCTTACGCTCTGGTTAGGTTTAGGCACAAAACCACTTGGTTAGGAAAACATCATGTTTAAGATTAAACATCTCCTTAAAATGTCCAGTAGTTCAATAATGATAATAACTTTATTTATAGGCTCCTTTCAGGGCATTCATTGACACCTTATAATATACAAACGTATATTAAATATCATTCAAATCAAACAAGACGATGGAAAGCAATAAAAGTTCAAATACAATAAGTCATTATAAAATCGGAAGGGCTGCAAACATTTACACGTTTAAACACAGACTTGAACTGTGGTCACTGGCTTGGCAGCCGTCTCACCTAAACCTGTGACATGTACATGTTCGAACGTGTGTGCGGTTTACAGAAACATTAGGTGACCAACATTTTATCCTCATCACAGGACTGGTCCTAAAGTAAAATACTGTAATCTCTGTTTTTCTGCGAGAGAGTGAGAGTGAGGGCTGAACTTGTGGTTAAGTAAAATACATAAAATCATCATTAGGAAACACATTAAGACTCTTACAGCTGTGGATCAGAGGTAGAGCCAACGTTATCGGAAGGTTGTTGTTTGGATTCCCCTGGTCTGCATGTCGAAGTGTCCTCAGGTAAGATACTGAACACCAAACTGCTCCTGATGATGCAGCCATCAGTGTGTGAATCTGTGTGTGAATTACTGTAAATCGCTTTGTATGAATTCACAAGTTTCCCATCACATGATGAAAGTTGGTCCTAAAAGTCCGTGACATTCCTCTTTTAATTTTATTCTTAAAACATTTATTTTTTATTTTTTTTTTTAAATCAGGGATCAAGTTGTGGATGATTCACTGAACCCAAAGAGGAAAAACAGCCTGAGCGTGTACTGTTTGTATTTCAGATTCAGAGCACACGACCCCTAAAATCTTCACATTCAACACAAACAGACAAAGAAAGAAAAAAAACAAGATTTCTTTCACTGAAAAAGTTGTTTTTTTTATTCATTTCTTTAACTTTCCTTAACAGTGAAAAAGAAAAAAAGAAAAAACAAAACACAACCATACATCTCACAATCTGTCATTTTGGCATGAAAACGCACAGACAGATGAGACACGCAGCCTCCAGCGGTAACTAGAGATGCAGTGGCGAGCGTGTGTGTGTCTGCAGAGGGCAGCACCGAGTACCAAGCCACCAATTCAACACAAACTCTCAACTTAAACGCTTCTTGTTCAGCTGTGAAATACATCCTGCCATGTCTCGAGTGTTCGTCTGTGCGCGTGTAATTACAAGGGGCATGCAGTATTATGCTAACACAGAGTCAGAGCTTAAAAAAAAAAAAAAAAAAAAAAAAGAATTAGGATGAAACAAGGAAAGAGAACCCTGATTGTGATCAGTATTTCTGATTTTCTTCATTTGCTTTGTCAGTCATTTACTTGATTTCAACGTTTTTATTTCCTTCTGAGATCTTCATAGATCCGTTTCAGAGCCTTTCTTCCCTTTCTTGTTTCCCTGCCGAACCAGAAAAGTCCAAAATTATTTACAATGAAGGTAAACAGACACACAAAACAAACAACAACATGGAAATAGACAACCGTTCCTTCTCTAAAGTCGATATCCTGAACTGAACTTCTGCTCTGACCTCAGCTGTGTATAGTAATAAACACTCTTTCATTACCGTTCCTCTGTACTGGACCTGTTACTTACTCTGCAACCTTTCTAACGTCACCTGACCTTCTGGCTGCTGCTGCTCTGCTTTACGAACAGGGAAAGAAAGAACATGCATGCAGATGCAAACACCCACGTGTACTCTAACACATCAACCTCAGCTCTCACGCATGTACGCACAATGGATATGACATCATTTCAAGTAAGTAACACAAACACTTGGCTGAGTCCAGAGCGTCTAGAGCGACTTGATTATTTGAACTCTCACCTGATGTTTTGGTTGTTCTGTCTGCAGACCTTTGACTTTAGACCTTTCTTGTTCAAGGGCACCGTGTAGTAATGTTACCTGTATTTAAAAAAAACCCAAACATTTACAAATATATCACACAGCCATGTTCCTCTGTCACAATCTTTCTCTCAGTATAACTCACCTGTGATGACAGCTCTTCCTTTATATGTAGAAGCTCTTCAACCTGAAGAAGGATTTCTGCTTTATCTTTCACTGAAGGAGAGACGACATAAAAACATCAGAAAGATCAGATTGAATCTTCATTATGGGAACAAAAAGGAAGGAGTGCAATCTAATGTCGGAGACGTTCAACTCACTCTCTCCCTGTTGGAGCATCTTTAGCAGCTGGGAATTTCTTGCTTTCACCTCTTTGTACTTCACCTGCAGAGTTGAGAAACGTGAATAAAAACGTTTGCGGTTTGCTTTTGTTTTGAAGGAATTATAACATTTTCCATGACAGACAGACAGACAGACAGAGGGAACATGGATTGTGCTGCAGTTGTGGTTTACCACTTTTCTTTAGAGATGGAATTGGAAAAGAAGTTTTGCACTTCAACCACAGGATGCTCCGTGGAGACCCAGAAATCCAGTGAACATGTTCCAAAAAACATGAAAGGGTAGCACATCCCAAATTTCCAAGTCAACAAGGACGAAATATTCACATTCCAGTTTATTTGGCTCACATCACAATAGATTCAGCACAGAGTCTTGTTTATAGCGTTTGAAATATACGCGTCGAGAGTTGGGACCAATTATTTAGGAAGCATTTCGACATGTTCATGTGTTTTTTTGCGCTGTCGCTACCGGCCACTGTCGGAGGCTACTATACCCAACAGGAATCCAAGCTGCCCACAGCGTCCATGATTTTAGAGAGATGAAACAAAAACTAATTTTAAGCCACATCTCCACAGAGAAACTGTGTTTGTATCAACGCACTTAAGTTGTCTATAGTCTGACCTATGAAAATCCAGCGTTTCTGTCCTTTTTTCCCCAACATGTATTCCATCCACACTCCCATATTCTCATACGCTGGGGCTGTAGCCTGCGGTAGCAACTGAACTGCCCCGATCCTCTGACGACAGATACATTTTACTTAAAAATATGTTCATAATAGCAGTGAGCCCAGCACAGTCTTTATTCTAATGTTTCTCGTTAAAATAATCTACAATTATAATGTAAGATGAAAAAGGCTGATCAGGGAGACGTTATAATTTTCCAGTGAAATTATAGACTGATGGGAAAACGGCTTATGCCTGCTGACCTCCCACTGTGAAATCGTCTTCTTTAGCTTATCGATTTCCTGGTCTTTCTTCTCCAGCTCGTACTTCAGCTGCTCTGCTCGAGGGTCCTAACAGGGAAGAAGAAGAAGAAGAAAAAAAGAGCATGTGAGGACTAAAATATACTTTCCATCTAAATTTGCTGAGTAAGGAAACACTAACTTCACTTGGAAGATGTGAAAGTGGGCCGGTTTTCTTTAGGGATCATTTCAAGAAAATACAGCAAAAAGGCCATCATTTGTGCAGGGTTTGTTCAGGTACTGCACATTGGTACGTGTATCGGTCTACTCACTGGTTCGTGTTCAGTGGAGGTGTTGACTTCTTGTCCCTGGCCGTTAGAATACTGCTCACGTCTCTTCTCCTGTTGGATAATCCGACTGACGTCGTCCTCAAGCTTGTTGAAAAAACGCTCTTCCGGCCCGACTCCCAACGCTAGGTTAGCCGATCTGGCATCCTGGAGAGGAAAGGGGTCAGTGTTACAGCGGGGTAATACCACACAATACATGACATTTAACCCCAAATGAAACCCTTTGAATATTATACTTGTTTTATTACACAAGAGGTAAGAAATGTTCTGCCTAATGTGTCCCATCGATTTGACATCAGCACAGATTTATGTGTGGGGTTAAGCCAGGAAAAAGATGCTCAGGGACTTTGCTCACCTCTTTCTCTGGTTTCTTACTTAAATGTTCTGCAAAGACACAAAGCACATCGACATAAATATTATTCTGGGAGCCTGTTGACCTGCAGACTGTAGCACAAAAGAGCTTGATGAAATCACTAAACGGATCAATACGTTTCTCTCACCTGCGCTGCCTTCAGCCTGGAAGTCCTGCAGTGAAACTGTCTTTTTGTCTTTTGCCTGCTGATTCTTCTTTTTGTCCTTCTTCCCTCCGACCTCTTTTCCTCCTCGAGACTTTGGCGAGGACGTGTTTGTGTTGGTGGTCTGAGTGAAAGCACAACATCTGAATTATAACGCTGCAGTCTGAAATGATTATAACGGTGATGTTTTTTCCATGTTTTGGCTCAACCCTCGGTCACTGGATTTGTAATCAAACAGTATCCTTCAGGGTAAAGTGCTGACTCCCAGCTTCAAGGGGAGTTTGTTCACTCCCCTTTGTGCAAAGACAGATATGTAAGGTTTTATTTTGGCCTCTCCTCCTCTCAGTCCATACGTGTCCCACATTGGCCATTGCCGGGTGGGAGCGTTCAGATTCTAGCCGATTCCAAAAAGGGTAGACTTTGATTCTACCCCGAAGTGATAATATCTGTCTTTGCCTTCGTATCATCAGGCAATTATCTGTTTACTTCCTGAATCCTGTAACCTGCAGGGACATTCCAAGAACGGGTGATGGTCTGTGGAGAACCAGGCCAAACGCAGAGTAAGCTACAATTAAACTTAAGGAGGAAAACACTCTGTTGAGACCGAAAATCACTTGTTTCTATATCTAAAATTGCCGTGTTAAATCTTTAGGGTTGATGCAGTTTCTCTTGTGTCCACACATTATCAAAATTAAAGTCCTTTCATAATCGATGTTCTGACTTTTATGTTTTTATGGTCCTGAATCATTAAAATCAAATTAAATACATTTAAAGGTTTTTAAAGGATCCGCAGATAACTTCTCTGACAATGGCAACTCCTCGCAAATTACACCTCTCAAAAAGAGTTGTAGATAAGCGTACCTGTTTGTTTTGTTCATACTCCAGTTTACTTAGAATCAAGGCCTTTTCCAAGTCGGCTTCATACAGCTCACTGGTTATCTACAGGGGGAGGAGGACAATAGATGAAGAAGAACCCCTACATGATGTCTGTAAGTCTACAGGTACATCAGCGACAGACACTACACTACTGCTACATTCTCAACAGCACCACTAAACCGGCTTCCTGCAGCCCACGACAACAATGATTCAAGAGAACATTATCTACAGAATGGGTCACCAGGTCACACGTTTGTTAATGTGGTTGTTGTCACTCACCTGCTCATCCCTCTGCTTCCACTGCTGCCAGCCCTCTGCAGGCATACTGTGGTCCCCTGCTGCAGGACTGAGAAGCTCATTGGCTATTCCTGACAGGGTCACACAGGGAGGCGGGGCACTGGACTTCTGAGGAATCTTCTTGAAGGCCAGATTACGCAACTGGCAGAAAGAGAGATGCAGGTTAGTGCAGACACTTGATATGACCATTATTGCTACCATTAGGAGTGATTACAGCCTGTTTATGGCCTTTTGCTGCAGTGTTCCCAGGTCATCAGGTAATGTATCGCTGTACCCAGAATAAGATCTGCATCTTTTCAGAGGATGCTTTTTGTTACTTGGGTCCTGTTCTCAGGTGACGAACCACCTGATGACCTGAGATCTGTAATAACTGTCGACAACAAAACCATCAGAAAACCTGAACGCTTAGTCACTGTGTCTGTGACTTCTGCCTGCGGGGTGGATGTGGGTTTGACAGGGTTACAGTCTTGGATTTGGTGGGTCCTTGCACATGCGTTTTTAACGGGGCTGCAACTTGCAACGATTGACTTCATTGTTGACTCACCTGCCAAGTATTATCTCAATTAACAGACCAATTTGATGATTAGTTTTTAAAATGTGAATTAAAAGGGTTAGGGTTACTCAACAATTATTAGTGATTTACTAAACACAACAAAGAAAATCAGCAAATATTCAGAATAAAATTAAAACCAGAATGTTTGAGATTTCTCCTTGAAAATGATTTAAAAACACTGACAGTTGCAGCCATCTCTTCTATCAACAGACGGGTAAATGTATCCGCGATCAGCTCTCTATCTTAATGTGAAGCGCACCGACTCGTTATGAAATGAGTAAAGTCAATGTCTGCCTTGCTGAGGGCCCACTTGAATTTGTGGCTGACAAAAGATGTTAACATCTCAACACACTCCACAACTGCAAGTTCACTATCAATGCAATGTGTAAACTGTGATCTTGTTGTTGATGTCAGTCCGTCCCGGGAGAGAGATCACGCCTCCGTGGTTCCTTCCTGAGGTTTCGTCCATCTTTTTTCTCCTCGTTTCTCTTCTTTTCAATACTCCTCACTCAAATCGAGGATCTAAGCACTGGGGATGCCGTTCACTGTACAGATTGTGATTTTGGGGCCTTTATAAATAAAATTGATCTGATTTTCTTTCCTCTGTGTAATATAACAAGTGCACTCAAGATGGTGTTGCTGTAGCTAGTTAAGCAATTATATGCAACTTTTATTGTGTGATGCGTCTCCAGCGATGGAAATCCCCAATGAAGTAAACAAACCATAACAAAAGGAGTGCACCTGACAACACCAGCTGCAGTTTCAGTTCAGGTGAAGTGAAACAACAGAGGAGCGCAGCCACAAGACGGAAGTCACGTCTGCAGCACAATAACACAGATGTGAAGCAGAAGGACTGGAGATGCTCCCGTGTCTCACCTCGTTTGCCTCAGTCAGCTGCTGCTCCTTCCTCTTCTTCTTCTTGTCTTTCTTCTTGTCGTTGCACTGACCCGCTTTCCCCCCGGCTCCTCCTGCCTTCCCCTGCCGGGGCTTCCCGGAGGACTCCCGTCCGCCTTTGGTGGGGTTCTTCCCCGCATCAGAGGCTTCAGAGTCCGAATCCGAGTCTATCTGGAGCAGGGCGAAGCGGGACGCGGTGGTGGGGACGGTGATCATTGCAGACGAAGCCATTCTGAAAGGATAACTTGAAACCGGGCATGAAACAAAACAGCCGAGTTAGCATCGCTGTCACAACCTATTCTGACGTGAAACACGACAGAATGTCAGCCGACGGCTCGATTTTACAGCAACACATCGTGCGGTTCGTGCGTCTTATCAAATCACACAGTCACAAAGATGAACGTAGTGTCATTTAGACTGCACTGCTGCTAACAGCTAGCATTATACAGCAGCAAGTTGTTAGCTAACTGTGCGTTTAGCCGGGTTCGTTAGCTTCTAAACAAGTGCAAAAGTAGCGAAGCGTGACAGTCAAAAACACAGTAACGGACTCACGTCGACGTTTTCTTCTTAATACTCCCGCTGACTCGTTTTGAAGAGGCTCTACTCACGCGAAAAGTTGCTAAAGAATACTTTCACCTGCTCGCGAAGATACTGTGGCTTTACTGTGCGTTTGCTACCAGCGAGTGCCTGAGTACAGCAGCCCGGTGGGGCCAAAAAGGATAAAGGCTCGGATCCGGTGTCGTATCGCGCTCTGTTTCCCCAAGGGCGGCGCGCGTTCACAAGAAGCTCGCCCCCGAGCTGCTGCGCTCGTACCACAGAGGCACTGTGACGAGAGCAAAGGTTAAAAACTGCCTTTTTTTTTTTAGAGTTTTATCTGAAGATGTTATGTTGTAGAAGTGAAATCCAAATTTCATGACTGTCTAGTTATATTTTTAAACTGGGACAACAGCACATAATGTTTTTATGTCTTTATTAACACAACCAACTACTGTTATTTCTATCAATAAAAAATATTATATTTGTGAGAGACTTTTCATTTTGAATATTATGGACTTTTGGAAGAAAGTGTGCTCATGCATTTATAGGCTAAATATAAATAGCTATTTTTATCATATCTGTCTTAAATCCAGCTCCATTATAGCAGGTAAAGCAAATCCTGACAGCTTGTAATTCATACTGCTGACTTCTTTCCCCACAACAGATAAGTCCTGTGATTTCCAGGCTGATATCATTAAATTTGACCATTTAAAACAGCTTGGAATATTAAAAGCTGTCAGGATGTGCTTCCAAAAGTCCATAATATTCAAAATGAAAAGTCTCTCACAAATATAATATTTTTTATTGACAGAAATAACAGTAGTTGGTTGTGTTAATAAAGACATAAAAAACATTATGTGCTGTTGTCCCAGTTTAAAAATATAACTAGACAGTCGTGAAATTTGGATTTCACTCCTACAATACAACATCTTCAGATAAAACTCACTAAAAGAAAAGCCAGTTTTGAACCTCAGCTCTCTCCACGGAGCCTCTGTGGTACGAGCACAACAGCTCGGGGGCGAGCATCTTGTGATCACGCTCTCTCACAGAAAATCTAAATCTGTGCCTCTCTGAGGAGTAGTTATCTGTTCGTGACAATAGTGTGTGTCATGTGTTTATTAGTGTATTAATGATTTCAAGGCACATCTTCGATTTTTATTATTATTATTATTATTATTATTAACAATTCAGAGATTGCTCAGTTGTCATGGTGATATCTGAGCATGGGATGTCTATTTTGGGGGAGGGGTCAAGAAGGTTCAAGTAAAAAAAAAAGGTCAAGTTATGTGCCATTTTCAATGAGTAGTGTGCTGGCGTAAATTGGTTTATGTGAGCACCTATATATTTTGCCTATATTACCTATATTGATTTTATTTATTTGTTGTATATAGCCCACAATTTAGAAATCACACCGCCTCAGTTGGTTTTACAATCTCGACAGTGAGCAAAATCCTCTATCCTTAGACCCAATGATTCAAGAGAGGAAGATCTTGTTAGAGATTTTTTTTTTAAAAAAAGGAGGAAAAACAGATGCATCATTTCAAAAGTGTCCTAACCCTGCTCATGTTTTCTGTGCCTACTTCAGGTTGTCGGTGACATCATCTGAGCCCTTATATCTCCACTATATAGGTGCTATTCTAAGAGGTTTTAATGCTTTTTGCTACATATCAGACACATATTAAAGATGTTTATGTTTGCCTTAATACATGTATAGAGGGGATCTCAAATAAAGGAAAGCTAATTTCCCAGGAAGGGAAATAAACTTTAACACACATGCTGGTTCTAAATGCACAAACTACTTTTTCTACAGGAAGACTGTGTGATGCACTTGAACGGTTAGGAATATGTAGTTGCTGGCCCGTTAGTTTCATTATTTATATAGTCAACATTGGCTGTTATCAAAGTGACCCGGCAGCAGAACCCACAAAACATACTTCCACGGGTTTTTCTGCCCCGAGGTGATTGAGAGAGCTACACCATAAAGACAAAACAGTAAACAGATATGCATTTATTGCTATTCGTTTAATACATATAAAAGATCATTTACACAGCAATCAACATTTAAGGGTATATATTGCACACAGTTCTAAAATTACATATAAAAATCAAATGTATTAAAAACATTACCAAAGCTTTAAATTACTTTTGAAGTGCAGAAAACACTTCATCTACTGGCCACTTTCAGTGCTGAAGCTTAAAAATGGAAGACTGTTTGAAGACACTTGACAACAGATGGATGAACGTATTATCTCTAACTAATTGTATCTTTCTAAACTCAAAGTGTTTGTAAAGGAAGATAATTGATTGAGTGTTAGTGATCACTGCAAGGTTGATCTACTTATGACTACAGTGGATAATATCAGACAAGTGCTTTCTGCATTAAATAGCGTCCGTTCTCTTCTCAAGAGCTGGAAAATTAAAGTCTGCAAATAACTTAATAGAAGAAAACATGGAATGTGCAGTGTTGAGGTAATATCTGAGACACTAATCTAAAAAAAAATGGGAGATTCACTCAATTTTCTAATGTAAAAAACATTCAATAGCTGAGTTATTGGAAATTGTTCATCCCCCCCCCTACGTGTCATTTATTAGTTCTCATGACAACGGCAGCCTTTCTTCTCTTATTGAATGGTTTAAACTTCGCAGCATTCAGCATTGCAGAAGAGATGGAAATCTTTGACCACGAAGGACACTGGATGAATAGAAAAACCGTGCGATGACAAGAGGCTGAACTGATTCACTGCACAGACATTTCAACATTAACCACATTCCAGTATCTCTCCAAGAAACGTTCTTCTTCTCAGGTCACACACTCGACCGTTCTCACTTGCTGCTCAATGTCTTGCATGTACTACAATCAACGTAAAACGACCAGACAGGTTACGAATAATGAAACATCATCTGTCAGTGTTCCTGGTAACTTCTATAGAGTCCTCTAGTATTGATTCTGTGCTGGTATCCACAACTGTCTGGCGCCTCCTTGTGGCAGAGCCACTGACCTGCAGGTCAGCTGGACAGATCTGTCTCAGCTCTCTGCGACACAAACGGACTGGTGTGACCTCTAAACTCTCCCAAGAGTGGCCAGCTCCTCTTTCACTTCCCTCCAGGGACTGTGTGTGTGTCTGGTTAAATTCAGGCATGTCTTTCTTGTGTGTTTGGAGGTTAGGGTGAGAATAGCTGTGTGTCTTTTTCTCTGTTTGCCCAGCGTGTATCTTTGTGTATGTTGTTACAACATGTGTGCTCTTATGTACCTCTTCGGTGTGCGTCTCAGGTTCATGTGCACTTGCTTGTATCTGCGTGTTTTGTGGGTGTTTGTGCTTCTGTGCGTGTGAGGGCTGATCGACGCGGTGGAGGGGTTCACTGAGACACTGCCTCAGTTTCTTTTTAAGCTCTCGGCTGGAGCTTTTGTAGAAAAACAGCTCTTTCTCCAGATGCTGCAGTCTGTCTTGGATAGCCTGCTGTGCGTCTTCTGAACCGCCCTCTAAACACGTGCACAAGCAAACAGGGAGACAAAAGTCAATGAAACAGCCACATTCATGAACATTTCTATACAGATATTATTCATGTTTTAATGGTTTTTGTCCGATTTCCCCACCTTTAAGTTTCTGCAGCAGTAGCTGGATGTTGTTCTGGTGATCTCGGTGCTGCTGGGTGAGCCTGCGGTCAGCATCCAGGGCCAGGCGCTGCATGGCCGCCTCCAGCTCCCTTAGCACCACCTCTTGCTCTCCAGCATGAAGCTCCAGCTCTTCACAACGCAAACGCAAGTGGCGCTCCGTCTCACGGAGACAAACAACCTGCCGGAGAACAGTGCCGAGAAAGATACATTATTATTATCGCTATGATCACAGAGATACTGGCTGAAGCTTTGTTTACTCTCACCCCTGCAGAGACAGACCAAGGACAGAGCAAAACAGGTGGAAGGGAGTTACTCATGGTGTAATAGCAAAACAAAAACTCCCGGAGTGAATTTGATATAGTTTATAATGATATTAAGATGTATCAGCCGGAAAGATAGAGGGCACAGCAGGCTGCATTAGGGGAGCAGAGAGAGTGAGGAGATACAATTTAATTTGCATTACAGAAATGCTGCAGCTGCACTTGGGCCTCACAGGAGCAACCGAAGAGAGAAGCGATGGAAGGTAAACAATGGAGGAAGAGAACAGGACAAAACATGAATCTCCTGCTAGAATTTAGATTCATTCAGACATGGAATGTGCTTATTAAGAGGAAATAACGGGAAAGGAAGTAAAGAGAAACATACAACGTTCGACGAGCATGTAGGCTTTGTATGTGGAGCAAAATGTTGCATGAATCTTCATCTTCATCTTCAGCATCTTACCTTGTTGAAATATTTGATCAGCAGCTCAGAAGCCTCAGGTGTCGAGAGCTCCTTCAGCTTCCTGTTGACATCACACAGCTGGGCGGGTTCAGTGCTTTGTGACCGACTCAAAGAGGAGTCTGTGATTACCAGCTTCTTCTGTTTGTCCTGGATTGAGCGGTTTTTAAACTCCAGAGCAGCATCCAGAGCTTCGATAGTTTCCTCCAGCTGGAGCAGGGAACGCTCCTCCTGGATCAAGACACACATGAAACAGTAAAAAAAAAACAAAGTTGCACAATTATTAAAGTAAAATGCATCAAGAAATTGAAAGAATTATTTTTCTGACCTCAACAGTGAGCAATCTGCTGTCCCTCAGCTGGGCATCCAGAGTGTCTCTCCTCTTTTTAAGCTCGTTTCTCTCTTCCTCTAGCTCCTCTACAGTGACTCGTCCAGTCCGACTCACTCTGCTGCTGCTCTGAAGCTGCTCCTCCAGAGACTCTAACCGCACCGACACACGCAGCAGGTCCTGATTCAGAGCCTGAAAAGTCATTGTTTCAAAAAAACTTTTAGAGTCCTGCTTCAATGATCCAACATCAAAACATCAACATGGGCATCTATACATGCTAACCTGACTGGAACGTAGCATCTTGTTCTCCAGTTTGTTTTTCTGTTGCAGACAGGCCTCCCTGCGCAGGAGCACCTCCTCTCGCCTCCTCAGCTCGTTCTCCAGCTCCTGCAGCTCTGCTCTCCTCTGGAGCACCAACTCCTCCTCCTCCTCCAACAAACTGCCGTCACGCACACCACTGTTTTCTTTTGACCCTTTCTGGTGGTTGTGGTTCCACACGGTCACATCTCGTGGCCTTTGCACCTATAAAAAACAAAATAAATACAAATCATGTTAACTCAGAGCAGTTAATGATTTACCTGGGTGGGGTTAAATATCCACAGTTTTGTATTTCTCAATGAGTCTTACTCAAGTGGACTGAGATGTTGTGTGTGAGGGTCAATTTGGACCTAGATCAGGGTTAGTATTAGTTTAGTCAAACTGCTCTTAAAATGATAGAACCAGATTTAAAATGAATCCCCAGTTAAACCAAAGTTAAATATCAATCTGTGCCAAAAAGGAAGATCACAGAAACACAGAAACACATTTCTATTATACTATATATTGCTTCTCCACTC
>OMLP01028798.1:0-15771 GCA_900302685.1 Spondyliosoma cantharus | reverse complement strand
TGGGTTCGAGACTGCACTGCAGTGGGTTTTCTCCGGGTACTGTGACTTCCTCCTACAATCCAAAGACATGCATAAACTTAGGTTAACCGGTTACTCTAAATTGTCCGTAGGTGTGATTGTGAGCTTGAATGGTGGACAAATGAGAACACCCCGAAGAACATAGTTCAAAAGAAAAGACAATCTTTGCAGCAGGTGCACATGTAAAAGGCTTAATGATGTGTTGAGTGAAAAAATCTGGGTTGCATTTTGACACAAAAGCGTGCACGCGCAGAAATACTAGAAGTTCCACGTACGTAGTGCTCGTTCAGCTTACATCCCGAATGAAATTTTAAATTGTGCTTCCCCTGCAAAATAGTTCAAGGGCACCCGGACAGCCTAGTTAGGGCAGATACCACATAAAATCCAACATCCACAATAGCGTCTCGTTCCTCTCTTCCTCCTCGTGTTGCTGGTCGCTCTACACAGTCGGATCTCAATGAAATACAAAAAAAAAAAAAAAGAAAGTCCCAACCAACACATCCAAGACTGAAATGTTCTGTTTAATGTTGTACTGTATGTATACAAAAGAAAAGGCCCAAAAGCATCTCCATGCATGTCTTTGAATTGACAGAGCTGAGGGATGGCTGAACGGCAGGGGAATTCTCCCTTTTGCCTCTTTAGCTGGAATTGATTTCTTCAAAGGCGACTGTTGTTTTTTAATTAAAACACTGAACTGGCTAATTGTGAAATTGATTCAGGTTGTGTTTTTCACTGCGTATAGCAATATAATGTTGCCCTCAGTGCTATCTATATTTATCAGGGAAAAGTAAAGCAGCTTGCACTCTCTGTCGCCTGTCTTGCTTTTTCTAATTCCTGCGACAGACACGTATCTGTGAACACGCACAAACACACAGACAGTTTAGACCGTTTAATGCTGTAATCCTGCAACTGTTCAAAAATGTTTTTGGAAGTTTCTCAGTAAGCTATACATATCACTGACAGTGTGAGAGTCTTTAACTCACAGCAAACCCTGTAAGCTCATCCTCAAAGTAGCTCGGAAAGTCTGTATCAACAACAGGATTAAACGTTGGACCAATCCGAAACTTCAGGAAGTGATTTGCACTTAGTTTACATGTTGCGTCTCGGTATCCCGCACAATTGAGCTATATTTGTGCGTGATGTAGACATATTCATGATGAACTTATTGTACTTTCCCCCTGCCAGTAAGATTTATGTCGTGCCCAAGATGAAATTTCCCTTAGAAAATCGCATGACAAACCTCCACATCCGTCTTTCTTGAGGGCTAAAGTTACCTTCAGAGACGATATATTTCAGCAGGGCGTTTTGCCACTGGATTAATCATTAGGCCTTAAATTATTCATCCCTTATCCAATCTTGAAGAACTGTCCTCAGCTCAGTGTAATTCCATAATTTTGCCAAGAAAAATGGCCCCATATGATGCTGCCGAGGGTGTCCTGGCACCGGTCCACTCGCTCGCCCATGGTCTCTCTTCAGCGGCTCCTCTCAGCCATTTAGCAATATTGTTTTATTAATTCAAAAGGTAATACTAGGTTCACACGTGCGAGCCAGCAAACTGAGTGCTCACTGTAAGTCACATACACACAAACACTACTAGCCAAGGTCAGCGGGTAGGGTTTGATATTTCTCTGAGGCGGAAATAATCTCATGGGTTGAATTAAAAACTGAAAGGACTGATCCACACTTACACTGCCACAAACTGAAAAACATCTATCTATGCTATTGTGTCTAGGTTAGGTAGGCTAATTAACCAGCTACGTACATTAAGCCTACAACTACGTATGTCATTCAAGTAGATGGCTGACCTTCAAAACAGATATATGAGATAAATATTATAGAACTCTGGTATATTTCTACCAGTTTTCTGACTAGTTCTCATTCCCAGGTATTACCAATCTAATACCAACTATGCTTTGTCATGCCCCTCGGCATCTCAGACAGATGCACCGATGCCTTTATTGTCTTCATAGGACACACAGAAAGCCTTTCTGTCACATGTTTAAATGTTGTGCAGTGGTCACCGTTTGGTTAAGTTGAGGCATCAAAATGAATTGGTCTAGGTGAAAGAAAAGATCAGGGGTTGGGTTAAAGAAATGAGTTGTGTTTATTACGTAAACTTGTACGCAAGTTCCGTACACAGCGTTACGTATAGAATGTGACGTAAGTGAAATGCATAACGTTCCTTACGTACAAGATTTAAGTCAAGAAACTTACTTACGAACGTTGACTTTGGTTTCGCATGCATGGAACAGAAACAGCTGACCCCCGGGTGAAAGTCACTCTCCATACTACATCCAACTTCCTCTATGGGTCCAGTGTTGCATATTGCAGGTTTACTTTGGAGCTGGCTGAAGTCTTGCTCCTTCTCGGACAGATGGTACCTTGTTTGTCCGTGTAAAACGTAGCGTCATAAATTGTTAGCATTTGACAAACTGGGAATGGCTTTGTTAGCTAAATGTGGTACCGTAGCACCTTAAAACCTTTAAACCACTGCCGCTTGGCTCGAGGGCAGTTCTGAAGGTTTCAAGGTTCAAGGATTTATTACTATTGTCAATATAGAATAGTCCCGAACAGTACAATGCAGTAGTTGGAAGGTGTTGCCCTAACCTTAACCCGAAAAAGCCAAAAGTTTGGCTGGGCAAAGGTCTTTCAGGCCCTTCGTGATTTAAAGTACGAGCCAGTGTGCCTGTGTCAGTCCCGTCCATTATTTTTTATTTACTTTATCCCTGTCGTGCAAGAGTTAAGTAAGAGATCATTAGGGATTCATGTTTCGCCAGCTTAATTTCTGAGTGAAGCAAATTAAGTCACACTCTTCCCCGTCTGATGTTTCCACTGGTGCAAATCTCTCATCGCTGACCTGTTCCTTTGAGGAGGCACAGCGAGACACCGCGGGGTTTGGGTCTGGGGGAGAGACATGACAGCGCTATGTTAACTGCTCACGCTGTTAAATCTGCTGGGAAATTAATCCCTCGTTTGTTAGCGGCACACATTCACCAATTAATCACGCCCCCCCCCCCAATCAGCACACGGCTAAATGGTCGGAGTTTAGAATAATGTAAAGGAGTCAAGCTTATTTATTCCCGCCGAACACTTAAAGACTTCAATCAGCTGTCCCCTCAGCTGCTGCTCTCCCGCGGAGACATACACACTCACAACCAGAGATGATCTAGCCCTCGTCATAAATCATGCTTCTGAGCCAATAAACAGCTCTGCTTGGCCATCTCTGAACCTTCCAAACGCACTGTTAGCCTCCCTGTCATGTTAGTGCTACGGAGTAATTAGCAAGATGTTTCTGCAGGGAGGAAAAAAGAAAAAAAGAGCCACTTATACACATTTCACTGGGGTGTGTGGTGTCTTTGAGTGTATCGCCATGGTGACGCTCACATATGAAAAGCGAGTCAACGAGGGTGTACCGACCGCCGGTGCAAGTTTCAGTTGCCTTTTCTTTCTTTTCTTTTTTTTTTTGACTTCGCTAAACATGTTTAAACAACTTTATCGTGCCGCGCAGAATATCGCTCCGCCGGCGTCAGCTCCATATTTAACTTTGGGCAGATTTTTTCGGGCACTTTGATGGAGCCAACGTGGCAGCTGGGAAGCGTGTGAAGAATGATTGAATAAACATTGAGATGTCATCCCAAACAAAGAGCGAGCGGGCCACAAACCTCACTGCTGAGAGGAAATCATTCTCACCTAAATCCCACCGAGACTAAAAAGGATTCAAGGATTACAGCAAGCGCTCACTTAGCTTTAATCAAAGTGCAAAGCTGTGCAGGCTAGTGTCGTCCTTGTTAGACGTTTGAGCAGAGGAAGGAGTCGGGTTGAGGCAGTGCCGTAGCACTAATCAGACCGGTTGAGCAAATGCTTCCATACTTTCCGCTCTTGAAATGGAAACATCTCCCTCAGATATATTTCAGCCCGTGTTAGTTTCTTTGCAACGGATCTCAAAATATTCACCCCTTTCTTTCTGTTTCCCTCGTGCGTCTTTTGTATTTCAAATGAGGGCAGGCGAGAATACTCTCATCTGATCATCTCCACCCTCGATGTTCCAAGCTCATGTTTTGCGTATATCCCTGTTGGATGTTTAAAGTGCCTTTGACGTCGCCTTGTTATCCCGGAGCGCTTGCGTACGCGTGTGATCTCCATATAGAAGGGTGCTCGTGTCGCCTTGTTCTCTATGAAACGATGAAACCCAGTGTATTTATGCATATGTCTGTTCTCGCTACGGCGGCGAGTGCATGTGTTTTCACTTCGTATCATACTCCACTCCTCCTTACCCCCGCATCATTACATTGTGCTTTAATCCCTCCCCGCCTCTCTGGTTTACCTCTTTTTTTTTTTTTTACCCACAGTTCCCTCTGGGAATGTGACTTATGCTACACTGCCTCTTTGTACATACGGCACAGGTAACACCGAGGACAGAAGGCAGTGTCTGTCTTGGTTCTACAGGGAGCGGGGAAAGACAAAGAGGAACCCTGGAGCTGTCTCACAGGTACAAAAACCAGCAGAGAAAAAGGTAAATATGGATTATTGACAGCAGGAGTGTGTGTAGGCAGCAGACAGGAATAACACTCATAAATCCTGATGTGGAAATTAATGGGTGTGGAAAAGGTTCAGTTACAAATAACTTTCTGGAACTGTTCAAATTTTAAAATAACATTAGCACAAGTCATGGCTGCCCAAAGAGAGCCTCGCAGGCTTAAGGGTGGCCCGCCTTAACGTCAAAGTCGGCTCCCCCTTCAAATATATGGTGTTTCCAGTTTGAGACATTAGCTTCTGCGTTTGGAGAGGGTTATGTGCACCAGCCAACAGCACCTGAGACATCAGTGGGCAGTGTTGGGGGAAACACGTGTCACAGTAATATAGGACTTGTAACAGCTTATCTAACCGGTTTATAAAAGGATTTTGGTAATTATTACAGTTCCGGCCCGTGTTATTGGCTATGTCTAGTAACTGCCCGAGATTAATTGTTTAAATGTAGATGTTTTTTTAAAGGACTTGTTTTGTTGCCAGTTCACCACTAAAAATATCCCTCAAAGACAAATAGTGTTCATGAAATGCCAAAATGGCTTCTGAGTCAGACTTTTTTTTGTTTGCATAATTGTAGTCAGATTTGATTGTGACTAAAGTCAGCACCTGGTGAGTGCTACGCGTTGCTTCGGACACGAAGAAGCGAGAGTCGAAGCGAGAGTCGAAGCGAGAGTCGAGATAAATCCATCTCTTCCTCTCTGAAGTTGACAGGCGGGTGTTCCTTCTCCTCCAGAGCTCACCAGCTGGGTTAGGGTTAGGGTTAGGGTTAGCTGTTTTAAAACAAGTCAGCCGGTCGCAGCATTTTCAACCGATTCATAAAGCTAACGTTAGCTTAATTGGCTACCTACCGATAAAAGCAGCTAGTAACACTTACTTCCATCAGCAAAATTGATGGTCGCCATCTGGAAATGAGAAGCTTGTTTGTTGTCTATCACTGTCTGACATCAAGAACACATTGTTTAAAAAACAACTCTGTTCGGCATTTCCCAAATCTTGCCTTGTATGGACATTTGGAATGAAACAACTAATTTCGCAACATCATCACCAACACACCTTCACCAGTAACTAACAGCCTGTGCCTTGGTTGGTAAAATAAACATATGTAAAGGCCAATACTAGTATTTTCTTGAAAAATTGATACCAAGTGTGCTTACTTTCTATGAATATGGCAACATAAAATCTTTCAGCCAAACTACTACAACTGCTCTTCCCACTGCCACTTCTTCCGAGCTCAACAGTGTGAACTTCTCTCACTCATTAGCAGGGTAACCCAGGTTGACCACTACAGTCCCGAGATTAGACCCAAGTCTTCAAAGGGAACCGTGGTGGATAGTGGGGCTGAAAGTGATCAGGCTACACTGGACAAGAGGATCACTTTTAATGAGTCTCTCTTCTCTGTTCCCACTACCCAGTTGAAGACTGCCTTCTGTCCCGTGGGATAAAGACTGATGTGCGGCCTGGTGGGAGGAAGAGGAGCAGATGAGGTTCTACTACAGCTACTGCAACTTTCTTCAAGAACTGGGTGCAGCAGGAGCTTTAACTGGATCACTGAATATTGTACTCGTGGCTTCACTGTACACCTGCACACGACCTACGGCAGTATGCAGGTCTTTGCACCAACTCTCTCACTGGTCATCCCCTGCTGTAAAAGTAATTATACAATCATTTATCATGGAACAGGTGCATAAAGAATAAACTATGGCTACCAAGTTATTTTTACTCTCTTGCACCATCAAAGTGCTCCGCTGTGAAAGAAGAAGAAGAGGAACATGGCTAATTTAAAAAAACAAAACTAAAAGACTAAGATTTTTAATTGCAAAAAAACCCAATATAAACCTCAACAAGATGTTAAGAAATTACTACACAGAACCTACCATGAATGAAAACAATTTAACAGACTGGAATCGTCATAAAAGCCCAAGGCTACAGCTTTGTTCGTACTGAGCACAAAGCACTGCAGTGGATGTTCAATAGGTAGATCAAAAATGTAAAAGGCACGCAAAGTATTCTTAAGTAATGTCCCCTGTGATTCATGCTGTATTGTATGTCAGCATTCATGTATCAGAGGTTAAATTCAAAGAAAAGGTATTTGCTCACTTACAGCTTAGTTGCCTGGTCCAAACAAAAGAATGTGCAGGGCAACATGTGCAAACTACACATTCAGTGATTTCAAAACGCTTCCACTTTATAATACAGTAAACACATTTATTAACTGTAGAATCAGTCTTGCTGAACTGAAACAGATATGTGAGCCCCCATGTGTTGCATGACTGTGAAATATATCACCCCATAATATATTATATATACTGTTTTTATTTGTATGTAAACTAGTAGCATATTCTAATGGGCATTATTCAAATGCAGGTCAGGTACAAACAACACTGAGAGGGGTGAAATGACCTGCATCCTACTACATCTGAAAAGGTAAATCCAACTTTATGTACAGTTCCGCATTTCTCTCTTCTGTTGAGCATAATAAAGGCCACTATTTGAAAATTTACAGTAAGCTATTAAGGGTGTATGGCTGCAAGTCTGGCTATCTGATCTGATGACATTCATCATCTTTGAGTGTGATCTGCCTAGCTAGCCATAGCTTATGCTAGGTCTGTGACTTTTCCCAAAATAAAGTTCAAAGATACAAAAAATAATAATTTGATTGAATTTTAACACAACCCACAATGCTTATCCCAAATTATGTTGTTACAGTTGTTGCATTATTTTGTGATGCCTCAACTGCCTAATTTGACTGACAAGCTAACAAAACTGAGAGGTATTTGCATATTACATAGACAGCCTTATATTTAACTACGATTTACCACAAGCACAACAATAACCAAATCTAGTTATAGCAGTTCAGTTATAGCTTTCGCCTGCGCTACATTCAGATACCCAGGAGGGCGCACAAATTGGATGTAGAAAATATGAATGAATGTTAAAGGGGAACCCAAAGATTCCTTACAAAGCCCATGCATTGCCAGAAGAGCATTTGTTTGATAGGTAAAACCCAGTCTGCATAAATGTAGTCAATGAACACACTGTTGTTTTTGTGTGCATCCTACTTTAGTTCCCTTATTCAACATGAGCCTCTACAAACCACAATGTGACCTCTAAGGGATCTTTCAAGTTTTGCTATTCCTCTCATACTGTATGTCTTACACAACAGCCCCTCGTAGTAAATGGTTTGTGTTGTCAATTTAAGTACACAGATAAATCTGCCCTCGCCACCCAACAGTGCCCTGGTTTATTCCCATTTCCGCTCTCCCACTAAGAATCTTACTGACAGAATATATGGCGTCAGCATGCTCCAAATCTTTGAGCCTTTTAGCCTCTCCTGTAATGCTTACACAGGGAAGTGGAGCAAGTGGAAGCACTGTGTCACCCAACAATATTATACAGTTGAGAGCAGAAATGTCATTCTCTTAAGCCTTAAACTTCGGTGACCCTCCACAGGGTGCTCGTTCTCAGATGAAGTGGAAATCAACATTTATATCAGCCGCATCAATCCCGTGTTGTGTCGGGTTCTTTTTTTTAAAGGCATTTCTCATCTGCTGAACACCAAACCAATTATATGGTACATATGCACTTCATGGAAAAGTGAAAACACTGTTCAGTAAAGTTGATACTGTCAAAATTATGCCATTGTGGAAATCATTGCTATTTGACTGAAGAGGTAATGTTTTTATAATTATGCCTCTGTGCAGAGGATGGCTCTACAACTCACTGATTGTTCTTTCTTGTTTCATTTCATTCCTCTAGAATTAAATTATGTGGGCCCAGAGTGGATAACAGTGACCTAAACTCTAACACGCATACTTCAGATACATTTCCCTGAAGGACTGGCTCGAAACAGCGATTCCTGCTACAGTTATAAGTCCTTTCAAAGCCACGTTACTCTGAAAGCATGGGTTGTGTTTCTTTTGCAACATGCCACTGCAAAGAGGAGATCAAAGAAACCGAAAGTAGTCTTCACATTTGGGGTGACTCCGTAACGAGTTTTGAGGTGCAACAAAACAGCGTCATCATCGGCATAATGCGACGTGGGATCTGCCCTCTTGTTTCATGTCTGGTAATATCCAGCAATTTGCTGCTTCCGCTCCTTTCCTTCTTTCTTTTCTTCCGGAGGAGTCTTTGATGCTGTGTCAAATGTCTCCCTCTTCAAAGTGTTCAAGGATGTGGACCACGCCAACCAAAATTGGTCGCGTCCATACACTGTGCCTGATATGAACCTGCCAAACAGAGAGGACACTGATGGAGGACGATGCTGATGCAAGGTTGTGTGCTTTATCAGCTCTCAAGACAATGTGTGCCTGGCTTGATTTTCCGATCTGATGGGATGCTGTGAGCGAGAAAAAGTTTTTGTCTGGCTGCACTTTGTGAGTTCACTTCATTCATACGCTGTCCCCTCAAACAGCATCTGATGAGTTAGACTTTATCATACGGTGTGAGACATTTAATCTTTTCACAGGGCCAGCTCTTCTCTTTCAGCCATTGATTTTGACCATCATAAGCTGTACTGTAGATAATGATCAGACTCTAATCGGCGGCATTATCAGCATGCCCTTCCCTATCAGAGCAGCCAACACCTAGGGCTGTCCAGTCAAACGTCGCTTTGGTGCACAACTCAATGGTAGACCAACAACCTTGCTCTGATGTGTCAGACAGGTTTGAATAAATGCCCTTTCATGTCTGTACTCTGTTTCACTTAATTTTCCTTTGTGTCCATTTAATTGGGAGGACATAATAGTGACAGATGCTGTAGTCATTACCCTTTAAATTTAATTGAATACAAGTAAGATTTGTCTGAAAGGCGCGGCTGCAGGGATGGCAATGTTGGTTGGTCTGTTGGTCGACCAATTTAATTCAGACTGAGTTATCTGAAAAATGATTGGATGGATCGTCGTGATATTTTTCTACATGCTTTGCAGTAGGCGATCCTATTGACTTTGGCGATCCTCCGACTTTTCAACACATTGTCATTTGTGATTTTTAGAGAGTCTCGACACTTTGTACAGACATTCATGGTCCCCAGAGAATGACTCCCATCAACACGTTCTCACTCCCAACTCGCCAAATTTGGCAGGTCTTCCCCTGTTTTGAGAGGCAGCGCGCAAGACAGACTGGAAAGCAGAGCATTATACTGCTAAACAGTATCGTCACCAAGACCTTATTTAGCCACCTAAAAGAAGGCATCAAGTTAGCAACAATACATGATGTATTGTACAATGTCCGGTTGCACTGTGAAAGTAAAGAACAAACAGTTCACAAAATATGACATATTATGACTTAATTAATGTTATTGAACGTGAACGTTCACGAGTTGGTTAGGTTTAGGAGTCATGCAATGCGGGGTCAAGGTGAAGTCTGAACAAGTGAGTCTTGAGTCTTTTGCGGAAGATGGCGAGTGATTCTACTGTCCTGACATTGGTCAGGAGTTCATTCCACCACTTAGGCGCCAGAACAGAGAAGAGTCGAGACTTCGCTTAGCTATCTTTGTTTGCTCTCAGCGATGGTGGTACCAGCCAGCCAGCTGATGTAGTGGAGTGAAATGCTCGTGCATGTGGTCTTAAGATACATACATTTCTTTTTTAAATCACCCGTGACTCTTCATCGTAAATGGAACCTGAAACCTGGTCTTGAAATGGAAAGTCCTCTAAATTATCCACCACTCCACCCCCAACAAGGACTTTTGGTGCTTTTTATACTACTGCACTGGAGGGGCGCTTCAAGAAGTGATGCTAGAGGGGAACATTTAGCCTTAAACTTGGAAGCACATGACCAGGCTGCTGTATTTGACTGGTTAGGGGTGAGAACGGGCCGATCTATTTATCGCTGACTATTCAGTTAGTGCCAACAGCAGCTCAAAGTTCTCCCTTATTCAGTGAAATATCTTAACATTTACTGGATGGTTTGCCCTACAATTTTGTAAAGGTATTCATAGCTCTCAGATGAAGAATCCTTGTGACTAGAGTGATCCCATATTCTTTTCTTTGGCGCCATCATGATTGACATGATTTTCGTTGAAATATATCCACAACTATCGGATGGACTACCACGAAATATTCAGGATCACCAGGTGAAATCTTTTATTTCTGTTGTGTCCAGTGTGTCCGTAGACCACCCCACTTGCAGCCACTATCCTGTCGGTGCGGTTTCAGGAAAGATCCCTAATGTGTGTCCTCTATCAGTAATAATTCCTTCATCCATGTCACTCTGTGGTATGCATTATTCTTGCAGCTATTACCGAGAATTCATTATTTAAGTAAGTAGCTATCAGCAAAGAGGCAAGCAATTTACTTGTCAAAATACATTACTATGTGTGGTTTGAAATATGACTAGGGGGAGCTCCGGCCCTGTGTGAGCAGAGAACAGGCAGGAGCCGTCTGCTTAATTATGGATGGTAGGCGATATTTTAAATGGAGTCACAGAAAAACAGTACATCTCCCATGTGTTCTTGAAAGTGTTACTTTGAGTCCTTTGGACTAGATTCTGACATCTCCCAGCTTGCTTTTCAGAGGGGTAAATGAAATAACCGCTCTTTTCATCTGGTGAAACAGTTCTTTTCTTGATGGGTATTTACGGCGCCCATACCTGCCATTAACGCTAGCAGGAAGCGTTTGGGAAGCGCTGTGATTCACGGCGAAGATTACTGCCAAGGCCCGGGAAAGTTTCTTTGCATCTGTCAAGTCTTTAATGCTAATCTACCTCTTCTTGTTACATCAGCTTTTCCCTCCTCAAGACTTCTCTTATTTTCGCTGAAGCGGCTTTGATCCCCAACAGACCCAGGTGATCTCCACCGCACCTCTTTGGTTAAGTGCTTAGGCTGGATTAGGAGGGATGGATGAGGAAAGGAAGGAAGCAGCACTATCTACGCTCTTTTTACCCACAGCCCCGTTGGGAAAAGACGACATCCAGCTGTGCAGATTGACAGCTTGCAGGACAGCACCCCAGCACTGAAGACTTATCTTGTCTTCTACCTGGTTCAGTGTGCCCCCACCCACTCATCCCCCCCCATCTGTTTCCTCTGTCATCTACCTCTTTAGTTCCTGCTTCCTCATCTGCAACCTCACCCTCCCGAGACCTTCACTTTAGAGGATTAAAGGCCCTCTAATGTGATTCATGAGATACATCTAACTCATTCTCTGCTGGTTAGAGAACAACATTACACTCCCGGGAGAGCCGCAGAGAGAGACTTGGAGGAAAAAAAGGATTATCTAATGGAGTTTTTTGTTTCTGTGCTGTTAAATGGCTGGCCCTGCCTGGCACAGTTGAAATGAGGACTGTCGTTCAGTCCCTGGTGGGGTTATCTTTTTCCTCTCTACCCACGCGCATCGCCCAGGCTCTGTTGGCTGCTTCCCACTTGGGAGAACGGGCTGGATGATCCGCTGCTGCGTAGCTCCCAGCAAATCTAACACAACCAAAGAACCTTTCAAAGTTAAACAAATCACCCTTGGGCGTTGTGTCCTTCCACATTTGGCTCCAACTCTCGGAGCACAGTAATGTTTGTAGACTGCATAAACAGCTGGGCGGCACAGAAAGTGAGAAACAATATTGGACAATAAGCTGGTCTTACTCATCTGCGGGGAAAATGTGCAGAGGCAACGAGAGAGCGCTGGTAGCATTCCTTAATATGGTGAACCACGCTGTTTAGTTGAAATGTGCTCATTCTTATGTATGAATGCTGTCACAAACTCTGACATCATGGGGTCACTATTCAACATGAAAGTATATTAAAGTGATTTGGCCTCGTTTAAAAATTGTTTGCCTTGATTTCCATCGGTTATGCAAACGTTGTAGCGACCAAGCTCTCTGCTGAGCGCTGGGGAAGCAGCAACATTACTCCTTATCTAAACTAAAGGGTCTGAGGACAGAAAATGGTATAATCTGTATACAGGGCTGGCTCCAGCCATTTTGGTGCCCTGGGCGAGATTAGGATTTGGACGTTCAGATGATTCAGAAGCAGCACACATAGCTTCATTATCTAGCTTCCATTCACTAGTTTTGCTTTGTTCTAATTTAAGATATTTTGTGCAAATGAAACATCTTAATACAACATTGTATTGATTTTAATGATATAAAAGGTGACATACCTCTAAAGTGGCATTTCTTTTCCTCCTCCTCTTTTCTACTTTTTTGTAATTTGTGAAGGCTCGGACCCTGAAATATAAAAACAGAAACCTATAACCTGCCTCTTGACATCTGTCAGTCAGGCCTGCTGCTTTCTCATGCAGGCAGGGGCATTGCGGCGCTCCTCCAGCATGTTGTGCTCTAGGTGACCGCCTATACGGCCTATGCCAAGAGTCTGTATAGATAGAACAGCCCCTTAAGGCAAGTTTGAGATCTGTCATATATCTATATAACTATAACAATAAAGTTAACCTTGACAAGCTGTTTCAATGTTAATGTTTTTATTTTCTTCTGAAATTGACATGCACAATGTCAGCTTTACAATTAAGCAAAAGTTAATTGTCAAGTTTAATCAAGGACACAGTGCGTCATAGATAAGAAGCAAAACTCAGTGGTGGTGACCCTTGTTTCAAGGATAATTGAAACGCTCACTTGCACTACAGCTCACAAACATGTCCACCTGCCGTGTACTTTATGCACGTTTTCAAGTGCCTTGTCTTAGTTCCTCTCTCCTATTTGCAAACATAGAGTAACTATAGCTAATGTTAATAATGGAGTCTGTTGACATAAACTAATGCAGAAAGTTCCACATAGCCCCATTAAACCTTACCATACCATTTTGGGAATGGTGGTATATTGGGAGTCACTTGAGTCATTTAGGAATGAGTGTGTCTGTCTAATTATCCAGTGTCGTGCTTTAATATTAGAACAGGTGTAAGAAAGAGGCTACAAATGATCTTGGATCTTGTTTGTGGTAATTAAAGTTTCCAGGGAATTCCTCCCTAAGAGCTTCTGAATCCATCTGATAAACTTCCAATAGCCTGTGAGAGAGGCTATAGATGAGATATCATACAAACATCATGGTCGTCAGCAGAGGCCATCTGCCTCTTCATTATCCGTCTCCAAATGTGCCACTAGTGGGCTTTCACACTTTGCATGCGTTAGGTAGGTGGAAGTGAGTCAACTCCACCGAACTAACAAAGCGTGTTGGCAGCAAAATAACAAAGCACTCTGTGGACTTTTAGCATTCAAGTAGAATTACTAACACACTGCTACTTAAAAACAATAATTAAAACTTCAGCATTGCTGAGTATTGCTGCCGTACACTGTAGGAAAGAAACGATACAGTGCCTTGTCAATGAACTCTTGCTGTCTCCCTTCAATCCGGAGCCATAATTATAGTCAAAATGGAGAGCCATCTACTACATCCACGGTCCAGAAATTACAGGATCAATAACACTTTCACTTTAGACTTGGATAATTGCTACAGAGTTTGGATTTCATGTGGCATTTTATGATATGACATAATGAATGAGCGAAAATTGCGAGGTCCACGCGTTATATAGATTAAACAGTCTTTAGGGTGGATGAGGATACTTGTGTCCCCATGGGGCCAAAGCAAGAGCTCCCAGATCACAGCTATTTCAGATACAAATGGCATGCGATGTGTAATAGCCGGGCTCTTAAACACAATCATCTGACAGCTTTGTGTCTGACTGGGCAAAACACCGCACATGACAGGTTAGGAGATGGGAGAGAAGCTTAATTATAGCCCGACACAGTGCAAAAAAAATAAAAAGCACCAGGCTAATGCTTGTCATATTACGAGCCTTGATAGGTCCGTTTATGAAACTGTTTGTTCAAAAAGCTTATACTGGAGACATGCTGAGCCGGGGAGGAGGAGCATACGTGACATGCAGGCGCAATCATGAATCTTTTTTATTGAGTTTTAACATAATAAATGTACATGTCAAAAAAATAAAATAAAATAAAATAAAATGAATGTAAATGACACAAACATTAAAATAAACAAATAACTATAAATAAATAAATACAAATAATTTAAAAAGATGCTTTGCTTGTGTGTAGTATGTATATTGTATATTCCTTCGTCTTCAGTGGCATGTTAAGACGATATGTTTAATATAAATGTTTTTGCAGATAATGGCATATTGATATTCAGGATTTTATCAATCATACACTTCACATCCTTCCAAAATTTCATTGTATGACAATCATGAACGACCTATTTAAACACACACAGTATATAAATGAGCATCAAGCTCCTCATCTACAGTAAAAGCCCTCCCCATAGCTGCAACTTCACCTCCCACATACAGTTTAACCAGTCCTACAGTAGACTTACAATACAATACAGACTGCCAAAGTCTAGAGTGCTGTCCAGGGTGCTGATCAGTGTCCAGGGTGCTGGGATCCTGTTGTAGGTCCTATGGTCCAGTCACCAGCTGTAGGTAAGTACACTGTGATTTGTTTTACCATATATCAAAATATATCGATCCTTAGAATCACATCAGCACAGATTGTTGTCAAATGTTGATCTGCATGCTTGCCTAAAAAGAAGCTTTTTCAGGTCAGCTGCTGTGCGCTGACTTAAAGACTCTCCAGGAACTGCTGGCCTCGCGTCCAATAAAGGTGAAAAATTCTCCCAAAATAATCTAAAAAATAATTGCCATACTGTATGTGTTGACAGTGTGGGCACAGTTTTTTGTTACTTCTTCCGATCCTAAAGCACCCAGGTGTATGCAGGTGTGCTTGGATGACCTTTTCGCATATTGCTATATTTACTTCAACACGACATAGACTGTAAAGATATGTCCAGGAACCGTCTGAAACAGATTCCTGGGCAATTACAAGGAGACTTGCAGCCCAGTAAAAGTACTTCAGCAGATCTCTTTCAACACGTCCTTAGTTTTTTGCGAAAATACGCTTAGCCATAAACTCATCTTACAGTGAGCAGAACTGTTTACCTACTGTAAGAGAGAGTCCAAAGCAACCCTCCTCGCTCCCTCTCTCCTCCTCTCTGTGTAAGAATGATTGATCTCTCCATCGGTGATAAGAAGCTCTTCTCCATCATGCGCCCGCTGCCACCTCTGTCCCACTTTCCCTGAGCTATCATAGCGGGCCTGTCTGAGAGGCCCATGATAACGACAGGCCTGGGACACAAAGGTAAATCAATCTCAGCGAGGGGAAGCGAGGGGAGGGCTCGCTGCTGTGTGTATACGGACGTGCACATCTGTGTATTTTTTTTTCTTCCAACAGCTAACGGGGTGATGTCAGCAATACACATGTCTGCACAAATAT
>OMLP01028796.1:0-14730 GCA_900302685.1 Spondyliosoma cantharus | reverse complement strand
TCGGATTTTTTTTTTTTTTTTTTTATGATCCGACTGAGACTATTGTCCCAAGCCGTTTTTTGTTTTGTTTTTCCCAGCATGAATTCTTGGAAATGACAGCGGTCCATGGAGTGGATTTCTCCGCACGTGTGCCCTGCACGTTAAGGAGTCCACAGTCACAGCCCCCTGTCTCATCTTTATACCGTTTCTGCCTGACGTGTCATTTTTCTGTTAGCCCCCCCCCAGTTCTTCAAGTTGTTTCAGTTTTTTTGTGCATCCACATGGGTGTTAGACGACAAATGGTGCACACATGCACCACAGCTCACAGGTGTTTAGGACTCACCTGCGTAGGTGGGTGGGAATGCTTCCCAGTGTTTGTGTCAAGTCATCTAAGCACTACCGAAAGCAGGGGTGCAGAGTACAGAGGAGCCTATAGGGCACTGCAATAGATCACTGTTACTTTGGCAAGCTCAGTCAATTGGACCCAGCGATAGCCGCAGGGAAAAAAAATGTATTCATTTTAAAAGTTAATACAGAGGAGCTCCCAGATAGCAACTTTATTCTTTAAAATATGTAACAATGACGGGGTGGCATTTCAAAATGACTCGTGATATGTTGGTACAAACGTTCAGGTGTAATATCGTGTTTACATTTACGAGCTCTGCTTTTGTTCCCTCGTCCCTGAGGACGAGAGGCCCGTTAGTGTTGCTCATGACAACTCTTTCCACCGCGTGTCTTCTTTTCTCTAAGGATTTAAGGGCTTTCCATCACAAACTCAGAGACAAGGAGACTGTGTCTACCCCTGATGATGCCTGCAAGGGTTGTGCAGAGAGGAAGTGTTTGTCTTTGAGGATAAATTAATCCAAAATGACATCAACAAATAAATAAATCTGTCATTATCTACTCACTTTTGTGCCAATGGGAAGTTGAGTGACATTTTGTAGTCCCCGAAACATTTCTGGAGCTTCACAGCGAAATGTTGTAACGTTGCAGTATTCTCCTAAACCACTGAAGTAGACGTGGAACTTGTTTTAAAATGTTTAAATATTCAAGTCTCCAGAGGTCCCAAGATCCCAAATAGATTTGTAAAGACATGAGCAACACTTTAAGTTCAGCAGCTACAGCACACATTCAAAAAGGGTGTAAACAGCAACTTTTCAAATTAATAGAGGATTCTTGGGCTCTTGGATTATTGATGAAATTATGCTGGATGGAGCCATTTTATGTTTCGTTTTTTTCCCAGTTGTCTTTTTTTTTTCTTTTTTACATTTTACTAGCCCGTCTACTTCAGTTGTTCAGGAAAGTGCTGCAAAGTTGTTTTGCTGTGAATCACCAGAAATGTTTTGTGGATGATAGAAATTCACCCAATGAGTAGATAAAGAATTAATTCTCATTTTTGGGTGAACTTATCCTTTAAGTGGAAAAACTCAAGTGAACACGAACAGGTTAAATCTGTTTCAGGACCAGCTGCGTCTTTGCTGTGTGATGCTCTTCTGTAATCGCCCCGGGATCTGTCAGGATGACTCCCTCCCAGCACAAATGGCAGAATTCAGTTTGTCTGCCAGTGTTTGGAAGTGGACCCATTTGTTGCCCAATATGGCGTTGACCCCACTCACAGGTGTTTGATACTGTTTGCCAGGAAGCCATCTTCGGTAGGCTGCAATACAAACAAATACAAATGACCAGCATTATGGCCCCGGCAAGAACAAATGACTGATTTTTTCCCCCCCTCTCTCCTGTAATATTGAAACAGAAACAGACAGAGGTTGATCCATAAAAAGAAACAGTGATGAAGTGTTGATCCAAAACCAGCATGTATGTAACATGTATGTCTTCGACATGTATTCGTTTACATTACATGCTTGTAACACGTATCGCCGACCTCTGGAAATAATGAATTTTTCGAAATCATCAATCATCAATCTTTTATTGACAAGCTACAGCTGAATTCTGTGTGAAAGAGTTCAAATCAAAAGCTTCTGTTATCCGATGTAACGTCAAGCGAGCAAAAGGTTTGTGTAAACAATATTAACCACAGCACAGGAAGCTTGATGAGAGACTGGAGGGGTTCATTAGTGGGGTTGTGTTGTGTGTTCATCTCCGAATTACAGCATTAATCCACTTTAATGACCTAGTTTTGTGGCGCCCAGGTCTTGTCAGTTGTCTGTGATAACTGGTTCCTCGGGGATGTGGGCCACTTTGAAACAAAATGTTTCTTGATTGACTTTCTTAACATGGCATTATAATTTTTGCTGTGTCACTGTTTAAAGGCCAGCGGTACAGAATGCCTTATTGATTTTTAAGAGGTGGCCGTCCATTGTGCAATTACTGCTCATGTCGTGTACCTGCTAACACACTCACTGTACTCATAAGTATATCAGGTGCAAACGCACGAAGCCACAGAACACCAACACACAAACATAGCGTACCGCTTCAGACAAGGTGTTAACACAGATATTTAAGCAATCTACTTGGCATGCCATAGATTTATATCCACGTGCGTCCTGTGAGGTCACATGGAATCATTGTGAACTCATCAGGAGTCGCAGCAGTGCACTGCAGACTCTCCAGCCTTCTCCCTCTGCAGAGGCCTCTCATGTCATCCTAGCTA
Organism: Spondyliosoma cantharus; assembly: GCA_900302685.1. Taxonomy (NCBI): domain Eukaryota; kingdom Metazoa; phylum Chordata; class Actinopteri; order Spariformes; family Sparidae; genus Spondyliosoma; species Spondyliosoma cantharus. The sequence continues at coordinate 12,140 of OMLP01028796.1, read as the reverse complement.
TCGATCTGTCTACTGTAATGTAAAGTATCATTGCACCCTGGAGGATATTGTCTGACAATTTTGTCAGGGATCATTAGAATACTTCTCTTTGATTGCCCAGGCTGCGGCCGGCAGGAAGTGGCTCCCTTGTGAGTTTTTAACAGCCTGTTTTTTTTTCCTGGTGGGGAAAAATATCTTGATTTAAGATGCACAGAGATAAATTGGACTGGTTTCGCTTTTACTCATGGTCTCTCTGGTATTACTGTACACATTTAAAAGGCTCACACATGAGGGAGTGTGAAGATAGCATGAATTGCACGAGTGTTATCATTGCGATCAGTGTTATATATAGAGAGAGATTCATATCATATCATCTAATGCAAGAGATGTTTAGAGAGGCATTTGTGTAATTTGGTAAACGTGTAATTTGGGTGGACTGGCCCTTTAAACTACCTAACGTGACTGAGCCTCAAATCTATTAGAGTATATGCTGTGTTTTGGATTAGACTCAATAAATGTAATATGATGAAAGGTGGCAAGCATGGTGAAAGGTTATCTTATCATTATTCATTGGAAACTTAAAATTACATGCTTGCACAACCCTGACATGCTCTTTTGAAAGGGGTGGATATTCCTGTCAGCTCGCTCTCTATCTTTTGGTGTGAGTGTCTCCTCCAGATTGAATCAATGAAGTCAGCATAAATGAATCAACACCACAGTTTCCACAACACACTGACGGGCATCATGTAATCCTGAATGCAATGCTGACCATGAAAGGACTGGGAATTTATTAGTCTTTAAAAAAACATGCTGTTAACAGCAGGAATAGCTTTATTATCATTGCAATCATCAGTATTGTCCAACATTGTTGTATGTTAAAGGATATGTTCAACAAAATTATCTACTCACCCCCATGCCCGTGCGAAGTTGGTGATGTTTGAAAGTCTATAAAACCTTTCAGGAGCATCAAAATGGTTTAAATGTTATTCACACCCTTTCTGAAGTCGAAATCTTCACTGTAGCTGCTTAGCTGGGGTCTTGCTGGATGCAGCCATTTTATTTAATTTTTGGGTTTTTTTTACATTAAAACAAGTCCCCAGCTACTTCAGGTGTTTAGGTGTCCTTTAACATACTATAATGTTGGATAATACTGATATTGACTATGACAATGAAGCTATTTCTGCTATAAATTTGAACCAGAGTCATTTACAAGGGAGTATCACAAACTCTGTATGAACATCAAATACATCAATGTACTGCTGGGCAGCTTACAGTCATGTCATATAAAAGCATTTTCAACAATTTCTTCTGAGACGCCATTCAGTCATTTATGTAAAAAGCATTGAGTTTCTTATTCAGCTTGTTGTAGTATAATTTAGAAACTTGTGCATTCGCCCAAGTCATGGCCAATGCTCTCAGGGATTTTGGAGATTGGGACCACATGTCTATCTGCGCTCAGTGGCAGTGTTAAAACCATCCGCTCCCTTTCACTCAGCATGCCCACAGCCAACATGTCTACCAATCAGAGAGGGAGACTGAGCGTTGTTTGGCACCGCCTAGAGCAAGTGTTTGCTAGCAAATGAACAGCTGCTGTGAACCAAGTCATGACCAAAGACACACATACACACACACACACACACACACACACACACACACGCACACACGCACACACGCACAAACACATAAACATAAAATCTTATTGTTAGAAAATTTCTGCTAGCTTCCTTGCCCTCTTTCACATTGTGTACAACGCAGTTGCTGATGTCTAGGGACAGAGCTAAAAGGAATAAAGTTACCAGAACTGCTTTGCTTCACTGGGCTAAAATTACTACACTACGCTACACTACAAAGGCAACTTTGAGGTTCTTAACTAGTTTACAGATATCGTCAGAATGGAACATATTTCATAATGCACATGAAATACAGAATATATATACTGATATGTTTAACACATTAAAAGGATGTAGCTTTGATACTTGGCTAAAAAGCAACACCATATGTGATTTAGACATGGGCTCAAAAATCACTTCAACGCACCCACATCGTGACTAATAGGGCAAAAGACCAATCGCACAAATTGAGGAATCCCACACACATAATAACCAACTCCTCTTTAAAATCCATTGTAACCAACAATATTCATTATTGCAGGGAGATAAGGGCAATGACACGCTGGCCCAGTGGGGATTCAGACACCCTTCACTGGTAAAGCAAAGCAGCCCACAGCACAGGGAATATGGAGTGCCAGTTATACAGTGGATATATAGCGCAGTGTCATGACTACATAATGATGATCACAGGCCTCTGTCTTCATACAGTGTTGCCTCCCTTTCATCTGTCTTCCATGTGAGTTTCATGGTGCACAATTTAACAAAGTAGGATGCTACATGTATTAATCACTTTTTTATTGACCATATGTGAGCATATTGCACCGTGACTGTACGAATGAGACCTTCCCCGTCTCTCTCGGTTGCCTACAAGCCTGCGGACGTTTAAGAACTGGAAAATTGCCTTTGCTATTCCGCTGTTGAAAGGTGGTGATCCAACCATTTTAAATAATTATAGACCAATCTCTAAACTGTTTTGGCAACGGTGGTTGAATCTCTGGTCAAGTAAAAGAATATCTGGCTTGATGATCTGCTTCTTTCAGTCAAGATTTTGTAAAAAAACATAACACCACTTCTACTCCTGCCATGAAGGTCATAAATTATATAACTAAAGCCCTCAATAATAAGCAGTGCTGTCTTTCACTGTTTATAGATTTTTTTCCAAGGCCTTTGATACTGTTGACCACGATACTCTTATTTGACGCCTTACAGCCGTTAGTTTCTCTAAACAGGCAATTGGGTAGTTTGCAAACAACCTCTCAGACAGAACTCTGGCTGTTCAGTAAGAGGCCTCTGAGGTCTGCAGGTCCACAAGGGGGTTCCACAAGGCTTAGTACTGGGCCCCTTTATTATTTATCTTGTGTATAAACTAGGGTTGGGTCGATCAACGATTCCATCGACAACTAAACCCCGACCATCGTAATGCCATAATTCAAAAGGCTGGCCGCCAGAGAGCACAATTAAGTAGCTTGTCCCCTCAGACTTTAAGGGAGTCTCTACAGATGCAATACAAAAACTTAAATTTAACCTGCTGCTGTCCCAAGTTTATGTTCAGTAACTATTAGGTTGTCATATCAGTAACAGATTATCACTTGTCAAGATGGTAACTGCACACCTGCAAAAATCCTGCGAAAGGGATCACTTGAGCCCAAACCACGATCTTTATGTCCATCGCGCCGTTGACTTTTAGTGCCTAAAGCTAACAACATCTTAACCACAGTGTTGTTACAATATTAAACATGATGTACACAATAAAAAAAAAACAACGCAAACAAATCTTGTGAGAGTTTGACAAATTTAGCATTGAGCCCGATCAAGAGTCGCTTCTCCTATAGTCTCTATAAATAGATAGCTATGAATGCAGAATCTGTAGGCAAGGGACAAGAGTTTGGTATCGGAAGTATTCTGGTTACCTTTTGCAGTCAGTTTTGCTGTAGGTTCGTGTGTAGTTTATCCAAGTGGTGTTGCCTTACGTAACAGTCCAAAGTTACTGACGAACTGGCAAATGCTCTACACAGATTGGATATTGACAATCAAGATATCAGCTGGCGACGAAACCCTAAAATATTGGCTGTTGCCCCCGGAGGCTGAATCGGCATTAGACAATAGCTGTCGGGTTCTAGAGATTGCCTCAGTCCTCGTTCTCTTCTTCCACCAAACGTCAGGGTTCAGAGATATTCAGTAAACCCCACTTTCATAAATATTAGGAGCAGTTGGAGATGTAATTTACTTTACATCGTTTTCAAGTATTTAATGAATCTGCTGCTGTTCGTTTCAATGACAGACGGCATTTTCTGTTCCTCTGGCAAGACAGTTTTTTCCCTCTATGAAAAACTAAAGAAGCTTTAAGATCATCTGTGGTCTGAACGCAGTCTTACAGTCTATATTTGGAGACATCTGTCACAAAGGCTTGTGGTTGAAAGATAGATGAAGATGAAGATCTCAGTTTTGCTTTGGGGCGAGGCGAGAAGTGCCTTCACTGTTAAGTCACCCAGAGCATGAGGATGGGCCCGCAGTCAAATGGAGCAGTGAACAAGTGAGCGGATATCAGTAATGAATGCTACAGCGGTCACTCATGCCAAGCATCTTCGGCGCTGACGTTGCCCTTCCTCTGGCCTTTCTCAGCTTTACCCAGAAGTGATACGCACGCGCAGGCACGCACACACACACACACACATTCTCGTCTTAGTAATGTGCCTAGAATAAAGCCCACTGAAATCACGCCCTTTCATAATCATCTCTATGGCCATTTGCTTTCCGGTAAGAATTGTCATAATCAACTTACAGGATTCCCTATCATGACAACACTTTCCATTTTAGCCTCCCTAAGCCCCTTTCTATAGTTTACAGTTGAGTTTGAGCCTACTTTGATGTTAGAGCTTTATTTTTTGAAGCGATTGTCCAGCTTTTCTTTGTAATGTGTTTCTTTATGGTAGCAAGATGCACTGCAGTGCTTTATATGGCTGTAACAGTGCAGTTATATAGTCAAGCTCATGAAGCCTGAGTTTACCCGAATGTACAGCCATGTGCGGTCATGTGATTGATTGGTTCCTGCAGTGCCAATAAGACAATCAATATTTCAGCTATTTCACTCCCTCTCTAGCCACTGATCCGCCATGCAGAAAGCCGTTCTGTTCTGTTCTAAACACGGTCTTTATCCTGTACATCTTTACAGATAGTAGTTATGACAATAAATGGGGTACCATCAGGTTATTTTGAGTGCCAGACATGAGGTGGAATTTTCTTCATGAACTGTTTCATTCCATGCTGAAGAGTGCAGTCTTTTGCTCTACCCTGAGCAGCTGTTGTACATTTTGCCCTCAGTTGTATACATGGATTTGTCATCACGTTGCCTGAAGGGGAATCCATGGCCTGACAGTGACTTTATCATACACAGAAATAGGTCTATTCATCCAAAGACAGTCAAAAAGTATGTTTATGAAGTTTTTGAATAATATGACATCTTAAATCCTCATTGTTCTTTCCATGACAACAAGCAGTAGCTCCTGAATGCAATGCACTTCAGCAACCAACTCTTGTGTTTCAGATTTTTTCAGATTTCAACCCCATTTACACGCAATAATAAGGTATGTGCACTGACAAACCGATTACAAAGAATACCGCAACTGAGTTTTAAGTGTTTGAAGTTAAAGCTACATTATGTAACTTTTTACCTTAAAAGAACAGCTTCAACATTTTGATGGTACAGTCTCTTGTAGTGGGGTGAATGGTGTCTCAGAAGCAGCTTGTCTCCACCCTCCTATCATCTGTATGCTACTGGATACTTGAATTTCCCTCGGGATAAATAAAGTATCTATCTATTTATCTATCTATCTTGTTTCTGCACTATGAAGCTTCAGTGAGAGGTAAGGATCACAGCATTGGCTACATGTTTTATTGTTAGAGGCCTGGGATTTATATTAACGACACCCTTTGGGGGGCCAGATCACACAAAATGTTGTCTTCTACAGAATGTTGCTTTAATTTTCACACTTTCAAAAGTATATAACATAATGATGCTTTGGAAAATGTGGACAAGTCATGTAAAGAATAAGTGAGGCATTCTGCATAGTGTATACAAATCCTTTCCATTGAGCTTGTCTGTGTAGGTAACCATACTGTATCCTTTAGAATATGGAAACAATTATTATGGTGCCAAACACAGTCAGCCTATAAGTCCAAGTCATATGTAGTAGACAGATTTAAAACACACAGTTCAGATTATCACTTCAGACATTCACAAAGGACAAGATCAATAGGCTTTGACTCATACAGTACATCTTATATGCATTAATGAGAGGAAATTGTTTGTACGTAGCAAGTTTTAAACCGAGATACAAGGACAACACCTCGCCAGTAACAAGAAGCTGAGATGTTCAGAAGATGTGAAGTTACCATGGGAAACGGGAGGCCATTTATAGTTGTGAGCAGAACTGAGGTGACATTTAAGGGGACAAATCGGAGCATAAATCTGCGTTCGCGCTAGCCGACTGCAGTCGATTAGTCCGGCATGTTACTGTGCTTGGCCTCACTCCGCCTAATTTGTTATCCTCATAACTCATTCCACTGTTACGTAACAGCGCTGTGGGTCTTTTCTAACTTGTAAAGACTGCATCTTCCATTATTTATACCGGTACATAGCGCAGATCTATCTGGGATACAGGCCTGTATGGGTTTAAGCATTAAAATGGGGCAAACTTCCTGCATTCAGGAGGAAGTGCAGCATGTGTGTGCCAAACTGTCATCAAAAGAGCCACTTTTAGAGGGATAAAGCCTATTTCCGAGTCAAAGCATCCATCCCTCTGTACCTCAGCAGCATTAATGGAGCAGCAGGGCTGAGAGTATAGTGCCTCAGAGTCGTTACCTATTCTACCATCCATTAGCTGAGAATTGCGTTGACTTTAAAACTAGTTTCTATAAATCCATTGAGAAGGGTTTTCACATTTTGTTAGAGTTAAGGTTTTGTCGCTGTTAACCAGAGGAACTGTACACGCTTGGTACTGTTTTTTGCACTGAGAAAGGAGCAGGTGAACTGAGCTGAGCATTCCTACATCGTAGTCAAACGCTGAATATTTTCTACATTTTCTGACATGATAAAACACAGCCCAGCACCCAGAATAAAAATGTGCAAATCATGGATACGTTCAAATTTGCGCACATCATACAAATCATATCAACATTTCTACAATACCTCATGGTGTTTGTTGGAGATGGAAGATATGGTGGTTGTGTTACAGCTAGGTGAAAAGGCTGCCAAGTCAGAAACCACTGTTCTGAAAAAAAGCCTCAAACTACCTGACTTTTAAAAAAATATTATTGTTTGGCCCCAGGCCGGGACACGAACCCAGGGCTGCTGCAGCGAGGACAAACCCTCTGTGCATGGGACACCCACTCTACCAACTGATCTAATTAGCGCCCCAAACTACTTGACTTTTTAAGTGAGAAATTGGGACATTTTCCCGGCATGTTCAGGGAAACTAAACCAGATACTTTGGCAAGAGTAGATACAATTTTTGTGACAATAGAACCAGGTAAGCACAACATGATAGTTTCTTGGCTTTAGTGTTTTCTGTCTGAACATAACCTGACCATAGGCACAATGATGTCACAACATAAAATGTAGCATAAAATAAAATAAATGTTTCAACATATGTGGAGTTTGCAGAAAGGCACATTGTCAACATGTTAGTCTGGAGGTTGGGTTGTTGAATATTATGTACAGTGTTCTCTATCATACCAGATAATGGCAGAACAGGGTCCACTCCAAAAGATGTAATTAGTGTGCCCAGAGATGTCTCTAATGTCTGTTTCTATTTTTAAAAAGGTCAAGCCAGTGTTTGCAATGCTTCGTCGACACCAATCTGATAGATGATCACGGAGTGTGAAGAGAGCTTTTAAGAGAAAGGGAGATACCTTCTGTTGGCAAGAGCTTCTTGGTCTGTTCACAAATTACTTTTAAGGGCCTGTTGATCCGAGAGCTATGAATAAAGTGCTACATTTGAGCAAGGTAACAGAAAAAAATTAAGGTTTTACTGTTTAATCAAAACCGTATCCCGCATAGAGGGACTGCACTAGATACAAGAATAAAAGTCAGAAACAGAAACCCTTGACTGCAGGTGTTTGCTCAGTAATCCTTACAGATACTCCAAACGTGATCTCATGGGTCCTGTTACCGTGGTCACTTTCCATCACAGAGATAGAAAAAAAAACAAAAAAACAACAACTTGATCATAGCCTTGGGGAAATGCACCAACTCCTCCTGCTGATGTCACTGTGGTTTGGGCACGGACTAGAAAAAATGAGCTCTGAGGGAACTCTTGGTATTTGTCTCAATCAGCAGAGACAGCGTGGCCAACAGGGGAGAGGGTGGTTCTTTTCTGTGGCTCATAAACACAGCAACACATTTAACCACTTTTTTAATTTCCTTAAAACTGCAATATGTATCTTTATGGAGATTTTGCGCTGGTGGTTTGGGTCCATCGCCCACCCAGTGTGTCAGTATTTGACAACCTGGAGATGAGAGTTAACAATCAATTATCTTTATCCTCTAAGTCACATATTGTGGCTTTAAATGAATGGATTGGATTAATTGTCAAAGCAAAGCAATATTTGCTTGTACTAACAAACAGCTACAGTATCATAATCAAATGGTGGAATGGTGATGACAGAGGTAGATAATCTGAAGCCTCAGAGAGTTCTTATCAACCACCACAGAAGTTGACATAGCATGAGTAATAATAAAGACTGATGAATAATTTAACCAAATTACATTGGGCAATATTTGACCATTTTTATATTATTTTTTTATTATGTTTAAAAGTAGATTTTTTTGTTCTCCTATACTAGTATAGGTGAATCTCGGCTTAAAAGTTAAACGAGGCTTCAACTGAAAAAACATCACACACATGTATGGACACACACGTCTTCCTGTAGTTCCCTGGTCCCATAGAGACCGTCTTTCTTAGCTCTTATTCTCAAAAGGGTGCAACGAAGGATCCACCAGTGAGACATCCCTGGAACCGCTAGCATCCCTTGCCGTTCTGATTAACACATGAAAACAAGCTTCGATTTCTTACACAAATCATTATAACCCTTCATGATTGATGATAATACTTACACAACCTACAAATAGCATTTCACTCATTTGTTTTTTTGTTTTTTTACCACATACAATTATAATAGATATGATTTGGTTCTTTGAAAACAAAAGGCCCAAAAGACTTCAAATGAAAACAAATTGTTGTTTAAATAAATACAAAAGACAAATCTATTGCTTGAAGACTCGTGTTAGGTTTAGGCACAAAAGCCACCATGTTTTGGCTTAAAATATCTGTCTTGGTCACAACAAACATGGCAGGAAATTGTCCTGAGGTCTCCTTAATAATATCCAGGAGTGTCACACTTGCAAATGTTGAAACACAAAAAAATGTGGCCTCCTTGCCCTGACTTTACCACCATCCCCTCAACCTTCCGATATGACAGTCGGGTCACAAGCACGTAATGTGACGTGATTTGACTCGCGTTGGACAAATGTCAATAACATGATACATATGTCTGTGACACGTACAAATGGCTGTACCCCATGGTCTTGCCTGCAAACTTAAGCATGTAAAGCTGGAGATCTGTGTGTGTCAGCATGTGCGTGGGAAAGAAAGTAGAGGAACATTCTATGATCTTATGAAACTAAAGGTGAACATTTTAGTTTTGTAGAGCGAAAACTCATGCAGTCAGAATAATCTGGGACAATGCAGAGATTCATATTCACTTTTGAGATGAAAGATTTATTTCTATTAATCAGCGTCAAATCAGTCCTGATGACAGCTGTGGAAAAACATGTAAACATGAAAAGTCAGGAGTGTTTTTTTGGACACTATTCTGCAGGTTGTAGGATAGCCTCCCGATTCCCTCTTATGAAACCCAAATGAGAGCGTTCAAATTTACTGCATCGATTTTGCAAAGCACAGCGCGTATTATTTTTGCAGCGTCCCCATTTAAGACCCGGCTACATACATTACAAAAGAAGTTATGGTTTTTTTTTTTAAATGTCATCGAAAAAGCAATCACTAAGAAAGAATGTGTGAGATAAAGATGCACCTAACTCCCTGTCCCTGTTTTATCTCCCTGGTGTCTGCCATCTGTCCCATGAACACGTCTCCTCTTGTACAATAAAGAAACAAATTGGACTGGAAACGTTTTACTGCCTATTATTCATTCATGAGGGCTCGACCCATGCGCTGAGATGTGACCGTGCTGGGGGGAACAATTAATTGTCCCACGTGAGGACATCAGGGGGGAGATGTCAGACGTTAGGAATCGCCGTTTTCCGTGGCAGCTTGACAACAGCTCCTGCAGTTATACACAACTGTATTATTCTGTAATGAACAAACAGTTATGAGTGCTATTATTTGCGAGCATGTTCTTTGTGACTTGAGTTGGCTGCACAGGTATTGAGTTCATTTCCCCTGTCCCGATTTGTAAAATGAATCTCGTGGCACTAAGCGTTACCTTCACAGTTTATCAAGGTGCATGAAAAGCTGTGACATAATGAATGATCCATTACACTTTAATCTATTACAGCTTCAGGAGTGCTTTGGTTGCTCTGCCCGTATATGAATTATTAACAGCTGCGATCTCAGTTGCACTAAAAAAGTGGTCATGGCCAGCTGTGGTCAGTAGAGGGTAGTGTTGTAATGTAGATGTTCATTCATGAAGTCACCTCAATGGAAGTCATTCAGCAAATCTTCGACAGTGTTCGCCATTGTGTCGTAGTATCTAGTTTTAACCCAGGCAAGTGCATTGTTTTTTCGTTCTGTTCTTTCGAAAAAGAAAACTAAAAAAAAAAAAGCAGGGGGGCGGCATTGTTTTAACACATTTAAATTTCAAGCCTCACAGGTCAGACAGAGGGTCAGACAAAGTCACTCTTCACTTTTCATCAAATCTGAAACTTCTAAAAAAGTAGTTGTACAGTCCTGATATATACAGTATTTTGCATGATAATACATTAACACAGTATAGTATACATTGCTGAGTGTGAATGCAATTTAACTTAATGTAGCTGTCTAATTTTGAATAAACATAATTTTCCTCGTCTATGTTTTTCATGATGAGGCATCGACCTGGCTTGTGGTTTATGACAGCGAGCTGTCTGTGGGTGTCTGCTGCACACTTGTGTTTGCACTTTATCTGTTACTCTGATGTGAAGTTTCCATGTGACTGTTACCAAGGCTGCACTACAGTACAGTAGCCTACACGCCCCTCCTTGACCTCATTGATTTCATTCTGACAAGTTTTTTTGTCTTTTTATTGAAATGGAATGATTCTGTATTTGATTTAATTATGTCACCGTCAGCAATGTTCAACAGATCCACTGAACTTCACCTCTAACGGGGAGTCTGATTCAACAATCGGTGTGTTTGTATTTACCTCGAGCAATTTGAAATTGAGTGAGCCCGTTTAGAAAAACATTCATCTCCTCTCTCTCCAGGTGCTGTCATGGCAACTGTGTGTGTCTGCACGCTTGGGTACGTGAACACACTGCTATGGGCAGATAAAAAGCGGTGATATGGAGACACCAGGGCATCCGCACACTGCGAGGTGAGTCAGACAAACATGAGGGACCGGGCTAGCTAGCGTGCTGTGTACTGATTCATACAAGACTGATGCGAAATGATTATCTCATTAAAATGTATGTTTCTCTATGGTGATTTTTTTTTTTTTATTATTATTAGTGTTCATGTAGCGTTTACATGTCGGATAAATAACTATTAACTATAGAAGATAAGTTCTGATGAACTTGCAGTTGTGAATATTCACTGTTGAGGAGCTGACGCCAAATGCACATTGCTGTGCGTTAAAAATGCTGAATAATGTTTTAACAGCAGCTGATGCAGGATGAAGAGATGTTACAGTGGAAATGAATCAAGTATTAGAAGTGGGCCTGAAATGTTAAATAAATCTGCATCCAGCATTCAAAACCAGTGTCTTCACAAACTATAATTTGGTTTTGCCAACCCTGTGTTGTATAATGATTAATAAATCACTGTGAACCTTTAAGTATTGCCACTTTTGTTCGATGTTTTGTCTTGACAGGACCGGGACACATCTGGCATATCAACCACTGCTTCCCACCACAAATAAATATCTGCAGCAGAAATGGGACAAAGCTGCATATGATTTACACAGGACAACGGTTAGGAGACACATGTTCTTTGTAGAACCCTTAAGGATAAGTTCATCTAAAAATGATAATTTGATTGGTTTTAGCTTTTAGTCTGGTCATAATCCAACCTAATTACCTTTTTTTGAAACCAGGTCATCGCCATGCAGTGCCTCGTCCAACTTTGTTTTTTTTTTATTCTCCAAAGGTGAAGTCAGCAAAACCAACAATTGACACAACTCCACCAAAGACGTATGCTCACCTGGCTCTCAATCTGAAGAAACTTCAGGTTTGTGTTTTAGCCGCTGTGTTTTCACCTCAACTCACATCATGTCCGTAGAGTGGCAGCAGATGTTTCAGTGGCAAAGCCTTCCTGCAAAGTCTCACACATGACAAAT
>OMLP01028794.1:0-14999 GCA_900302685.1 Spondyliosoma cantharus | reverse complement strand
AGCTGCAGTAAAGCTTCCCCGCGCGGGGACTCCACCTTCAGCCGCCGGTGCACCAGAGAAGGAGGACGCGTCCGTGGAAGCAAAGGTATTGGCTGCGGAGTGGGCATAGTCGTGCTCGTTCGTCTCAGACGGGGGACTGGTTTCCTCGTTGTTCCCCGCGTTTGTCTCGGTGTTTTCACTCGCCATAATAAACGGAGGGGCTCCGGTTTTAGTCAACAATCGGAATACGCAGAAAGAAAAACTCTGTCAGTGGTCATCGCTGTCCACGGAGCAGCAGGCTAACAGTGCTAGCTAACAGTGCTAGCTAACATTGAAGCCCGCCAGAAAATGAGGGACTTTCAGACAGACGTTTAAAGGTAAAACTCTCCCGAGCGCTTTAAACGACGCGTGTGCAGCAAAGTTTGCTCAATATTACAATGCTGCGAATAAGTTACAGCGGGGAGATGTAACTGCAGACCAGGTAGAAAACAAGAGCTGTGACCAACAGGATGTAGCCACTAATAAACAAGATGGTTTCCGTGTTGCTGTTAACTGGCAGACGGCTGCTGGCGCCCCCAGGTGGTGGGAGGGAGACATGACATGTCTGTGGCGATAGACAGGAGGAGTCAACTGGATCTTGGATGAATCACAAACACTTTTGATAATAAATTTAAAATAATGTTCAAAGCATTTATGCCCAAAAAAAATCGCCATTTTCAAGATTTTCTAATGTGATGAATTGGCCTCTGTGATGATTAGGTTTTGACATTTTATTGACCAAATCTTAAATTAAAATTTTAATTTATCCATGAAGTAATTGGTAGACAAATCTATAATGAAAATAAGTGATACTTGTGATTTCAGTATTTGCTCAATGATTTTTTACAGCTCAGTACTTATGGAATGCCCGAAATTAACAAATTGGCCAATTGATATAAAGATTTTCCAAATCATCACTTTTGTTTATTTCATGGGACTTTGATTGCACAATGCCACATTTCCACTGGTATAAAAGTCCCCTGAAATAAATAAATATATGTCACTGTGTAAACAAATGTGTCACTGTGTAGATACATGTGTCATAGTGTAATTAAATGCATCATTGTGTAAATTAATGTGTCATGAAATTACTGAAAGCTTTCTTTGAAAAAAATCCTACCCACTTATGTGGGAATTATTTTTATAGGCATATAGAGTGAGTAAGTAAGTAAAATGTATTTACAAACGCACATTTATGACAGTTCACACTGACCAAAGTACATTACATAGTGCATTCAATAGGTAAAAATAAAAGTAAAAATAACAATGTTAAATAAAAGATACATAAAACACATACAACCATTATATTATATATTCTATACACTTATTTATTAATTTGATATTGTCTATAACGGCATAAACGCTATAACACATGTAATTGTATAATTCTCATTTTCATAGCAACTACTTTCATTTCATGAGGTCTTATTTTGACAGGTCTTACCGGAAGTCTCCTCACAGTGGTAGTGACGGTTGTAACTGATGGAGGTAAATGGACGTGTTAGCTAGGAGGCTTCTTCCTCCAGCTGTGTGTGGTGTTAAAGCAGCAGTCAGCAGTGATGGAGATGCTATAGGTAAGACCAAACAGACTTTTAAAAAAAAATATCATTAAATCTGTGAAATTGACGTTGTGACGTCTTTTATTTGCGTTGCGTTCACTTTATGCTAGCTAGCCGTTAACCGCAGTGACACTGTGATTAGCTTCATTCAGACGAACAGAGCGGCAGCAGTGATAACTAACCATCGCACACAATAGGTTATCATCACTTTCATGTTCAGAGGTTATCTGGAAAAACTAGAATTATGTTTCTAATCGATTAGTTGATCAGCTCTTTCTGCTCTGTCACTGATTGGGGCTGCAAATATTCTCACTATCCATTAATGTAATGGTTATTTTTTTTATTGAGTTCTAAAGCCTATTAAATTATTTTTTTTTACATGTGAAAAAATGTAAGTGAAATCTTTTCAATTTATTGTGACATGAATTTAAGCAAACTGGCAAATCCTCAAATTGGTGAAGCAGGAAACAGTGAAATTTTTGCATTTGTGTTTAATTAGTGCCTTTAAACGTTCAAAAAATTATTGCAGATCATTAATATTCTAACGGCTAATCAAATAATCATTTCAGCTCTTGCATGGATGAGTTAGTATTCTGCAAGCATCCATTATTCTGAATTTCTCACGTTAGCCTTTATAGCTCAGTTACATGTTGTTAATGACAACTGGCTCGAGAGAAACAGCAAAAAGGGAGAAACCAAATTGGAAAACTCAAGGTTATTCCATGATTTTAAAGAAAACAAACAACACAGACTCCTGCAGAGGGAGAGGTGATGACACTTGGTGGAGGAGGGGATTTTAAACCTGTGGAGCAGGTGGTAGGCCACACCTGCACACCTGCACACCTGCAGCAAACCAGACCAGACAGAAAAGAATGTCCTCAGACACAACAGTGTGAATATGCAGCCTTTGTACATCCGTCAGATTGCAGCCCGACTGTTATCACAGAAACAGCTTTGGGGTTCAACAGTTCAACAGTCAGCTAATGCATCATCATTTTGTGAATGTTGTGTAACATTTGTCTTATTTATGGTTATTCAAACCTACATTTTGAGCACCTGTCCACCTGTCTCCAGTGAGTATCAGCTTCCTAATAGGTGTGTTAAAATCAAAGTGAATAGTGACTGTGAAAAGCAAATGGACGTAGACCACATTGGTAGAAACCCAAAACGAAGCACTTTTGCTGTGATCTGACTGCAACAAATGGATCAAAAGGACGCTGAAATAACAACCTCATGACGCCGCCTTGTAAAAAAAAAAGCTGGAATCCATGCTTCATCAGGTCTGTCAGCTAAAGGACAAGCAAACAACTTTCAGAATGATTGTTCCCTGAATGGAGTTGGGATCAATCAGGGTTATGCTGTGGTGAGACATATTTCCAAAACTTACCAAGCAGTCTGACTTTCTCGCTCATTTCCCTTCATGGCAGCTCCTTATTTGTTCTGTCTCGGTACGAGTAGACGCACTGAGACTCGCTGCTCTAATCAAAAACTAGCCGGTCACGTACCTCTCCACTGCTCTTTCCGTGCTCTCCGGCTTTCTTCTTCTTCTACTTCGTCTTCTAATGATTATGGCGTTTGCTACATTCTACCGTGATTCTCTGCTATTTTGTTTTGACGTGTCTGTCTGAAGTGCACAGGAGGTTTATTAGAGCTCATTTGATGAAGACAGCTGCCTGCTGCTGGAAACACCTTTGATGAGATCAGTGAGCATGACTCAAAACAGTAAAGTTGCGGGCCAGAAATCCAAAACAAAGAGATGAAAGAGCCTATGAAGCTCAGTAGAGCTGAGAGGAAATGCAGAGTAGTGTGGTAATTTATTTCTCTGTGGGTTGTTAATGTAAAGAATAATGATCATAGCAGCTTCCAATATAAAGAGAACAGCCAACAAGAGGCAACTCATTTTATAATTCTGTTGAGGGTTATTTAAGGGGGGAAACTCCACTGATTTTACACATCAAAGTCGGATGGCATTGATGAGAAATACAGTATATGTGAAAATGTTGTCTAAAGCTTTTTGGCTCCAGAGGAAGCTGTGAAAAGGCTGATAGATTGCCTCGAGTTAGGTCACTTGAGGCAACGTCATCTGGTTCTTAAGACTTCCAAAAAATGATGGTGTTGAGTTAGAAATATGTGCAACTTCTCCTTATCTCTGCTTGAGACCTGCAACACCAGTTAATCAGTCACTTCTAGCAAAGCACACACAAATCTATAAGCAAACTGTCAGTGGGCAAGTTGCATTATGGGTAGCGAAGGTGCCAGGTTTTGACAAGGCGTGAGCATGTGTGGCTTAAAAGACTTCTGCTGCATCTTTGTTATTCCTTTTGTAAACAGTCAGTTAATTGAGACTGTTTTTGTCTCAATTTGCACCATGCTGATTAAAAATAACATTTAAATTGAAATTGACAGACACGCAGCCCTTTAACCACAGCGGAGTCTGATTAGTGTGTGATTTATTCATAGCGTCTTTAAATGCTGTGTGAGATTCATTAATCAGTTGCAGCGAGTCATGAGAGGGTCATCCATGTGTTTTTAAATCTCAGTTCATCTCTGAGATTCAAGAAACGAAGTCCACAGCTCCTCCTCCGGTTTTTCGTTGGCTGGCGGCGTGTGGACACATCAGGGACGCGAGACTAATCGGCCAGATGATGTCTGGGCCGCGGCATTGCAGCATCAGCTGGCTGCTTATCTCCATGGCAACCATCTCACCAGCTGTTCATCCTCTTGTTGCAGGTGTTGGCAGAAACACAGAAATGATCTTCAACAGTCTGACCTAAAGAGAAACAACACAGACAGCCGAGAGCTGCAGATGGAGAATGGAGACCTGGGTCACATGGTGCGTGTGTGTGCATGTGTCCGTGCGTGTCCGTGCGTGTCCGTGCGTGTCCGTGCGTGTGCATGTGTCCGTGCGTGTGTGTGTGTGCATGCATGTGTGTGCGCGCAGAGGTTTTTTCTTTGCTTTGTTTCAGAAATTTCACTGTCTGGCAGTTCAGCTTTTTGGTCAGATGAACAATTTTAGACATTTGAATTATGATCGCACATGCTTTCATGCTGTGTGTGTGTGGGGTGGCTGTAGCTCAGGAGGTAGAGGAGGTCGTCCAGTAATCAGAAGGTTGCTGGTTTGATTCCGTGTTTTTTTTTCTAAATTCAATTCAAAATCTTCACTGTGGACAACTCAGGACTATTGTAACTTGATGAGTATAATTATAGCTGAAACTGAATTTTATGCCATAAATGCCTAATTTCCACCGTACGGTATGACTCGTTGGAACCGTACTTTGTTGGTCTTCGATGATTAAAGTTGTGAATAGTACCTGCTGCTTTTTGTGGTACCACCCCAGATAATGTTCCAAGCGAGGCAATATTAAAAGCTGGAGTGAAAACACTGCAGACTACAGATTGGTCATAGAGAATCATCACTTCTGAGATACAGAGCAACGAGAGAGTTGTCTCGTCATTCTGGACCGTCGATACTGAATCTCATCACCAGGTGGCTCACATGACTTAGCCGCTCATGAATGGAACATAAAGAGAGCGTGTGAATGAGAGTGTAGCAGAATCACAATCCATCAGGACAACTGTGACTGAAAACATCACGTCTATATTTTTCACAATCGTTCGTCTTAACAGTTCTTTTTAGTTTCAGTTTGATTTATTTGTACATTGTTTCTGAAAAAGGAAAGGTTGGAAAGAAAAATACAAATTCAAGTATTATACATTGTCTTAAATAAACTGCGAGTCAAAGAGTTGTTCACAACACATCTGTGACTGCTGTTTCCGCTCTGTCCAGATGGGGGAGCCAGTGACTCTGAACGTGGGCGGCTGTGTGTACAGCACGTCTCTGTCCACGCTCCAGCGCTACCCAGACTCCATGCTGGGAGCCATGTTCAGAGGAGAACTCCCCACTGTCAGGGATGCACGCGGAAACTATTTCATCGACCGCGACGGGCCACTGTTTCGGTGAGTGTAAAGTCAAATTTATTCATATTACCCAGTATCACAAAAAAACTTTGAATGGGGAAAAAATGGAAGAAACCACATGACGATCAACTGAGGAGGGATCTCTCTTCCAGAACAGACAGACATGCGATAGATGTTTATGTATGTGTCCATGCAGCTATTTTCAAATCGTAAAATCTGCTGCTAGCTGATCAGATCACATTTGCCCAGCAGTAAACTGGATTATCTCTGTAATAATTAGGTCACATGTGTTGTATTTTGCTTTGAGCGGTCAGTTGACTTGAGCCAACATGCAAACTGACATACAAAATGTACACGTTACATTGGCATGTTAACATTAAGTAATTATTTACACAAGCATTGTAACTGTAGTGTGTTATGTTGAAGTCCTGCTTAGAATGATGAAAGTCTGACACTGGCAAAGCTGCTGCTCAGAGCTGTCCAGATCTGGAGGAGAGAGTCGGAACATCTGGAGGAATAAACACCTGCAGTAACTTCAGATTCTGCTCTGATCCAGAGCCATTTACTGAGGGGAAGAGAAATCTGAGATTACTTTTAATTGTGGGGGGATTCAAAAGTGGATTTATCTTCACTCATGTTTATCAACCTTGACTGCTGCAGCGATCTGCAGAGGTGACCTGAGATGTTCTGTAATGTTGACTGCTGACCAGAGCTTGAGGAGGAATGTACTTTGCTTTGTGAGTGTAACAGAGAACCAGAGTCTCTGGTGAGTGCTGAGTTTAGTGAGAGGTGGACCTGAATTCAAACGCACAGACACACACACCCTCAATGTGCTGTTGCTTAGGCTTTCGGGCTAATATACAGTAAAGTAATCCGGCTGTTTGAGGTGAACAAACATTTGCGCAAGTAACGCAAAGTAACACAAAGGATTCTGCAGTGTTGATTTGCTGGTGGTAAATACACCCTTAAAAAAAATGTAGTCATGGAAGTTTAGTCTCTTTTGTCAACTTGCCCTCCTCACTCTCTGAACAGCCTGAAATTTTGGTCCCATGTATTCAACAAGGAGGTGGAGACATTCCTTAGATTTTCCTCTCCCTCTTGACATGATAGCATCACACAGTTGCCAAAGATTTTGTTTACTGCACAGTCATGCTACAAATCGGCCCCTGTACCACTACTGTGTTGGGATCTGGTGACTGTTGTGGCTGTTGGAGTACACAGAGCTCGTTGTCATGTGTATCAAACAAGCTTGAGATAATTTGTGTTGTGTGACATGGTGTTTTATCCTGCTGGAGCTAGCCATTAGAAGATGGGTATACTGTGGCCATAAGGGCATGCACACGGTCAGCAACAGTACTGAGCTAGGCTGTGGCACTTCAGCAGTGCTCAGTTGGTATTTAGGGGCCTATTGTGTGCCAAGAAAATGTTCCCCACACCCTAACACCACCACCAGCAGCCATGGATCCATATTGTTCATGCCAAATACTGACCCGACCATCTGAATGTTGCAGCAGAAATTAAGATTCTGGTCTTCTTCCTCTGACCTATTTTTCTCCTTATGTCAACAAATCCCACTTAAAGACCCAAACCAACAAGGGATTGATTCTACAAACAAGTGTTTTCTGTGAATCAAAGTCTGATATAGCTCATTCTTCAACGCCAGAGAGCTCTACTGTTATCCAAAACGATGAAAAACACACATCAATGAGCCACACTGTTGCTCTGACACACACATTTATTACAATGAACACAGACTGTTTTCTTTGGGCTCAATCCCACATAAACCATCCTGCTGCCATCAATACTCACTATAGTCCCTACAATAGTCCCTAAAACTGCACTTTTTCTTCCAGTTTGGGTAACATTTGTAAGTGGACATTATTGAACCTTTTTTAAACATGAAACTATGCATTTGTGAGCTGCTTTTATATATTTACATCTTCAATAGAAATCACTGAGCTTGGAGCTCAGTGCCACAGACAGAGCGGTGAAGTCAGAAAGTATAGAGAGCCGGACTAACTCATCGTTGTTTGATTGTTTTTCATGCGGTTTGCTGACAGTGTGAAAATACAACATAACTTAAAGCCTTGCCCCTCAAGAGAGACGTGAATCGATTTTTGAGCATAAAGACAAAACTCAAGTGTCAGAAAAACTGAAGCAAACTCCTCTCACTCTCGAGTTGTACAGCAGCTTTCTCCCCTCCTGTTCTGACTTAGACTGACAGCTCAGAGTTTCACTGAATCATCAGCTCAGCCGCCTGAACTGATCCTGTCTCTGTTCCTGCTGTGTCAGCTACATCCTCAACTTCCTGCGGACGTCAGAGCTGACGCTGCCTTGCGACTTCAAGGAGACTGAGCTGCTCAGGAAGGAGGCTGACTTCTATCAGATTGAGCCCCTGATCCAGTGCCTGGGAGACCCCAAACCCCTGCTGCCCTACCCAACGGACAACTACGAGGAGGTGGTGGAGCTGTCCAGCACCAGGAAGCTGTCAAAGTACTCTAACCCAGTTGCAGTCATCATAACACAGCTCACCATCACCACCAAGGTCAGTGGGTATAACAAATAACACAACGTAGAAAACATTAATAAATACATTTTAAATAAGTGGTCACATGACTCTTTCTTGTTTTTTGTTTTTTTAGGTCCATGCAGTGTTGCAGTCCATCTCAGGCAGTTTCACAAAGTGGAACAAACACATGATGGACACCAGAGACTACCAGGTGTCCTTCACCTTTGGACCATGTGACCACCAGCAGGAAGTCAGCCTGCGTGTTCACCTGCTCGATTTCATTTCCAAAGCTGTGAGGGGCTTTTACATTATCTTTAACATCCTGTGTTGTAAATGACCTTTTACCTACATATTTTAGCTGAAGCTTAGTGGACCGCAGCCCCATAAACAAAACAATCTAGTCCATCCCAGACTTACTGACTGAGTGATGAAGTTACAGCATTGATTGGTTGAGTGTAGGAGTTTACCGACTGGTTGTTTCTCTTTCAAAATGGATAGGTGTAAAGGGGTCCGTAATTACTTCTTAAGGAGGCTTTTAAGCTTTGTTTACGCTTGTGTGAGAGCATGGCATGGTCCTCTGTAGATGGTGTGTGAGCTCTGAGTGCACAGAAGTGTTTATGCTCTGTCCAGAAACACATCGTAGACCAAACAAGGCTGCACACGCCGCTATACAGCTCCTCACTTCCAAAAAAGAAACACTGTAAACACTCAGTGAGGATGTGAGAGAAAACATTTTAGTGTAAAGAAACGCTGGTGACGTTATACCTTGGCACAGATTAATTTTGTCACCAAGGGCCAATGAGAAGACTCGACTGCTTGGCCCAGTGCTTTAACGTCATCACTCGTCCAGTCACTTGCGGACAAATGCGTTTGTAGCACTGAACTTATTTCTTCTTCTTTTTTTTTTTTAATCATGTAGCTAATTCGTGTGTTAAGATGACTCCTGTCTCTTTTTTGTTCCAGGGTTTTACAATACGGAACACGCGCGTTCACCACATGAGCGAACGAGCCAATGAGAACACAGTGGAACATCACTGGACTTTCTGCCGACGAGCTTGGAAAATCAATGGCTAGCGGGCGTGATGGTTGATGGACTTCTACTGGCAGACGGGACATGTGATCATAGACAGAGACTTGTTGTTGGTGGTTGTTTACTGTTACTGTTCTGTAAGAGTTGTTATGAATCATTCCCTCATTCTCATGAGTCTCATGGAGTTGAAGCACAAGGTGAGGTTATTGCCCGATGGAGTACATTAACACGTATTACCACTGCTTTATCATATAGAACGGCCAAAAGTATGTGGACAGTCTTCGATCTTCATGCTACAACATTTTCAATAGAACATCATCCTGTTACCACATCTTGGTTCCCCCGTGCAAAAAGCCAGAAAGAAATGGTTTTCCCAGTATGAGGTGGAAGAACTTGACTTGCCTGCTTCGAGCCCTGACCTCAACTCCGTCCAACACCTTTGGGATGAATTGGACTGCCAAATGTGATCCAGACCTTCTCACCAACCATCAGTGTTGGACCTCACCAATGCTGCTATGTGAATTGGAGCAAATCCCTGCAGCCAACATCTGGTGGAAAAACTGAAGCCAGAGGAGTGGAGACTGTCACATTAACGAACATGGTTTTGGAATCACGTTCAGCTATCATATCCAGATACTTTTGGCCACACAGTACATCTGGCATATCAGCACTATTACAAATCTGTTGCACATTGCAAATTATTAATTGCTAAATTAAAACAAATCTGGAAAATTATGACCTTGTGTAATTTTTTTACTCACCTTTTTTTTCTATTCTTCTTTTGACTACCCACCTGACAAGCCAGATGGTTCGTTACACAGAACCATCTGGGAAGACTTTGTGGAAACTGTCAAGAGAAGTGCAGGCACTTTAAAAAAAAAAAAAAAGAATTGGCAGGTGATTGAACAAACCATCTGTCTATCACCATCTATTACAGGCTAACTTCAACCAGTCAGATGAACAGGAGGAGAGCGCTGCCAGCAGAACCAGTTGGTAAATCAACGCTTGCTGATGCCAGTTGCGAGAACAGAGAAAACATCTTTTCCCACCGAGCCAGTAGCTGCAACTAGTTCCTCATAGGACGCTGATTGGTCCAGTCAATGTGACATGACCACAACTGCATAGCTTGAAACCTGGTAAGATGGATTTTCGAGATCACAATATCACTTGATCTCCTGATTCCGTCCTCCCAAGGTAATTTGATTACCATTCTCACGGCATGAGGCCAATTTCAGACCAGTTTATCGAATAGGCTTAAGGGTGTTTCCTTCTGTAACCGTTTCTCATGTTCACACTGCATATCAAGAAATCCCTTCCACTCATGAGTTTTATATGTGTGAACTCATTTGGCAATGGCTTTAATATAAACAACTTTTATTTGTTTGTAAAAGTTCCATACTCCAGCCTTAAAATACACGTTTTGGTGTAAACGGTCACAAATAGAGATGGTTCGACTTCCCGTGTTTAACAGCCGGTTATGGTCACCACAAAAACGATTGGAAATGTTCCCAGGTGTCCTTAGAAATATCCAGTGGCATGACTTGAAAAGCGGTTGGCCGTATGGCGGCCTTGCTGGCTTGTAATAATTGACCTGCAAAATGATCTATGATATTTACAAACATGTGTAATTCATGGCACAGTTAAAACAAGATTGGAAAACTACTATCTCTCTCACCAGTGACTAATTTCTGAAATAAAGTCCACTGCTGCAGCACTAAGGAAGGGGCAAGACTTCGCTTCTCAATGGCAGATGCACCTCGTTTGTGCATTCAACCATCAGATATCATAGTGAAAAACGAGACCTTGTGGGAACCAGTCTTTACGTGAATGGTGTCATTTTTCTTCAGCCATGATTCCGTGCAATCGGTATTTACTTCAGAATAAGTAAAAGCAAAACAGTTGACTATTGCCAGTTAAATGCTGAATATAACTTTAACACCTTGGTACAGCAAGACTCAAATGCCCCTACATTGAATGGAGTGGGGAACATCATTGTTTCACCTTTAAGCTGCCAGCGGAGGTATTAAAAAAAACAAATTGATGTCTTTGTTAAAAAAAAAGAAAAAAAGAAATGGGCTGGTCTAAACTTTGCCACATCCCTATTTTAATTTCTTAGTTCGACCCGTCTCATCTTGACACCGTTGAACTTTCCAACTTTTACTTGTCATTGAAAATGAATAGCACCCACATTCCTCAATTATTGGCCTCAGCCGCTGGACACACTCCACTGAACAGAAAACAGCTCGGTACCTATTCACTCCTAACTTCATAATAATAATAATAATAATAAAAAAAGAATTTATCTCTGTCATTTCATGTTTCAGCCTTGATTTTGTTTATGAATAAGTATACAATTGTAAAATATAAACACACCAAAATAGGACATACGCGGTTAGACAGGCTTTTTGAGCTGCCATCATTCCATTCCTTTAGTTTGTCACACATAGTATGCACTCATCTCTTAGCTGTGTCAAGCTTGTCTAGCAGTTTTTGTCATTTGAAGAATTTTTAACATTTTCAGTACAAGGCGCAGTGACAATCAATTGTGTACGCAGTCCTCCTGCCACAGGTGCACACCACTGCTTCACCAAGGTGTTTTTGAAGCGACTGCACCTGTAGGAACAAGCCTCTGTGTGATCGAGACATCATGGCACCAGCATCTTGAATCACACACTGGGGCAGAAACCTGGTTGAGTTCCTGGTTGAGTATAAAAAAGCCAAGCAAGCATGATGACAGGTCTCCTTTACAGCCATATTTTGGGATCTCTGTGTCTTAGTAAAGTGACCTGGAGGAGTTGAGAATGGTAAGATGTCCACAAGAAAGGGATACAACCCCATGGTGACAACCAACCCGTTTTGATTTCCTAAGGTAACGAACATAATCGTGATTTCACTGATATTATGCAACTTGAAAAAGAAATTGGAGAAAAAGGCTAAATTTAATCAACTGCCGGGATTAGCCAGAAAGACAAGACTAACGTTTACATTCAGAAGATCAAATACCAGGCGGTTCAGATTGAGTGATACATCCTTGACTTTGAAGACTTACCAAATGGCAAATCAAAGCAAACAAGCTGCACAGAATCATGCAATTACCAGTTTCACATAAAAAAAAGTATCTACTGAGAAGCTCTTCATCCCATTATTTTATTGCCAGAGGCTCTGTGACAGCTGTTTCTCTAAACTGAGTGAGGCGATGTTTTGACGCAGCACTATTGCTGGTTCAAACGCAACCTCACCTTGGTGTCATTTATAACAGCTTGTGTCTCAGTACATAGCTAGATCCTAAACAGCAAATGGAAATGTCAGTATAAACAAAAGAGGGCCCAAATGGGAAACACTCAGGCAGACAGGTGAAAGAACATAAAGTGAGCTTTAATGATGAGCTGTAAGCCAAAGCGCAAAAAATCCAAACTGCAAACAACAAACGGCCGGAAAGGGAACGTCCATAAAAGCAGGTAATCAAAATCTGTCAACAAAACAGAAATCCAAAAGTGCAAGCGGTAAAAACAAAACAGTTCAAATGAGGGAGACAGGCAGCAACACAGAACCGGGGAACAGGTGTGACACGCAGGAGCAAGACACAAACCAACGAAGAGTAAAGGAAAAACACGGTCATAAATACACAAGGGCTGTTAAAAGCATGAAACACAGGTGCACACAGAAAAGGGGCGGGACAACAAACAAAGGCAGGAAGTGGAAAGTAAAAGATGACAAAAGAAGATAAACTCAAAAATGACAAATAATAATAAAACAGGAAACTGTCAGATATACAAAAACAGGACCCAAGTGCAGACACGGAGGCAGATTCACCACAAAAAATAAGCTTAAATGTAAGCTGATAATGAGTCGGAATATTTATCACAATAATTCATGCAAACGACAGTGTTTCACAAACAAGATCCTGTTTGTTTTTGCTGTCATTTGGCCTCTGATTACATTTCAGTCCTCATCTTATCAAACCCCAGAGGTTACATTTTTGCAGTATGGACTAAAGTCTTGAATACATCCTCATTTCTATATCCCATCTATATTGTGTGGCTCGGGCCTGATCCAAACCTTGAGAAACACAAGTAAAAAAGCCAGCGGTAAAACAAAACAAACTTTAATAATAATACATTTGAGTATATTTATTGGTATTGGGGAGTATGATTGCAAGAAAAAAGTGTTATAAAGCCATTTGTGGCTCCAGAAGATGGTGCATCTAATCTGAAATATTGCCTCCAGTGATGTCACTAAATTGCATTATGGGTAATGTAGGTGCCAGGTTTTTGAAAAGCAGTCCACTGATCTAAAATTGCATCCTGTAACACGGTTGGACTCATTACGGACAGTTTAAAAGCAAGTTATCAAAATCAAGACAAGATTTTATATTCCACACATTCTTCTTCCTTCTCAGAATCTGGCAACTCCATTACCCACAATGCAATTTAGCCATTGAGTGACATCAGGGGTGGCAGTTCATCAGATTACATGCAGCATCCTCTGGAGCGACGAAGGGCACTCAAAGTTCTTCCTCCTGTGGGTGCCGCTGTGACACCCCCACATTTACACCGTCATCAGTACAGTGTGAAAAATTCAGACCCATTTTCATTTGAATGGAATCACTATGCTGACACAACAGGGGTTCTGACAGAGAGACTCCAGTGTCAACTTTAGCAGCAACACAATGTAAAGTTACTCAGCAAGAAGCTGTATTTGCCAATTACAAACATATGAGCACACTTTTATGAATGTATTTCATAAGCTCTCTTGAAATCGACGTGCACCCAGCAATGCAGACCCTTGGATTGTTAGCAGCGGTGCCGTAGAAAAACAGATAAAAGAGGCTGCCTCAGCATTTCAAAATATTCAAATATCAGAACATATGCAACCACCAGACGCCCATCTATAACACATTGTATCTCTGTAACTGTCAAGAAGTCAAGTAGAAACATCGGCACAGTGTCCTCACAAGAAAAGGAGATGTAAGTAGTGAATATTATAGGTGGGCTATTGTGATTAGCTAGCGCTAGCATTTCCTGGTTAGCCAGCATGTCACCGGTATAGCAGCTTGTTAGTTAGATCTGCAAGTATTCTCTCATAAACCCTTTTTAACAGGAGACAGTTTGACTTGTCAAGGCTGGAAAAGCAGAGGTGGGACGAATAAAGTCAATACTGGCACCATTCCATTTAGCTTCCCAGTGAGCCATGCCAGTAGGTGTGCCTGAACAATGCCAGAGCCCTGAAACCAGCTCACACAACCGCAACAATACAACACCAGCATAAGATCCAGTGATTTTTAGGGCAGGTGCCGTAAGTGGGAGGTGAAAAATTCCTTTCTCTTCTCGAAGAGTGTTCACCTATTTCCTAAAAACCCGCCCAGGGACCATTTCTAAAATGGCATGGTCTGATTTGTCTATGGCTCCTTTGATTGGTTGACATGAACACCTGACTCTATTTGTTCATACATGGTCAAGGGGTGTTTTTTAAAAGTGTTAAAAATAATCTGTTAGGAGTAAACATACCCCATTAGCTGCAGGCTGGGCATATGGTGGTCATACATTGGAATGTGCTTTCCGTTGCAGTGTTGGAGGAAAACAAGAACCTTTCACCCAGTTAATATAGTTATATAGTAAATAGTTCAACACTCTTGATTATAATTGATCACACTGGATTTTTACACAGCAGAGGCAAGACTTTATTGTCTAAAATGACATCAGTACACTAAAACTTACTGAACTTTTGAGAATTTGATAATTATGTGAAACAAAGCATTCTCTGCATTATAATCTTTAAAAAAAAGAGTTTTATATCAGCACATACCAAGGCCTATATCGACCAATGATATATTGGTTGGGCTCTAATTAATAATACTTGATATTGATAATTTTAGCCTAACTATACAAGCACAGTTCTTGTTCATCCATGTATTATATGACATTCATTAACTACTTCATAAAAGGCCTAACCCTAACCATACCCC
>OMLP01028793.1:0-13308 GCA_900302685.1 Spondyliosoma cantharus | reverse complement strand
TGTATTCTTGCTTTATCCTTTCTTTCTCTCTTGACACACAGAATTTATTTCTCATGCACACACTTTTTTTCACACACACACACACACACACACACACACACACACACACACACACACACACACACACACACACACACACACACACACACACACAGCCAGGGATTACCTCTGTCCACCCAGCAGTACTGTCACTGTTACATAACCTCTTAAGGCGATGAGGCTTTCGCTCTCAATCACGAGTTCATACGAGAGCAGCCATCGGAGGCAGATGTCTCACTATTAGCTGTCTCCTACTGTTCTTCCCCTGTGTGTCTTTCTCTCACTCTGTCTCTGTCTCTTCCTGGCTGTGTTTCTCCGCAAGATGTCCCGTTCGATTGGTCTTTGAAATCAGCGGTGTTGTTGTCACGTCCTTAACACAGCCATCCAAGTGATCACTCAAATTCCACAAGTGCTTGCCTAGAAAACATTTTTAAGTGAGACATCCGGCTCAGCCCTTAACTGCTGCTCATGTGTGATTCAGGTTTTTTCAGAAATTCCCACATCTATTGTAGACTGAAACCTGCTACCCATAAAATGAGACAGTAATGAGAGAGGAAGGAAAAGACGCCACATTTGTTGACAAACACTCCTTGTCTGAAACCTTTTCATTTTGGGTGAATTGCTTCCTTCCCATAAATACTATTTAGTTGTCTCTGCCAGCTTTCTTTCCATTTCCATTTGTCATTATGCTCAATGTTGACTGAGCAAACACCGACTCAGCCATGATGCTAAAATTATGAGAGCAGTCTCGGGTGAATGATGGGCTATGATGACTTGGCAGAGCTTAAGAGATCAGGTGTGTGTTGAGATGGAAAAGCCTATAGAGAATGTAGAATGGATGTACTGTGTTATGCCACTTGGTGAAAGTGGCCTGAATCTCATTGTTATGGTCCTATGGACATACTACAGGGAGAAGTCAATGGCGTTTTCATCAACACTTCCTATCGGCCTATTGGTTGATCCAACATCCTGTCAGAAAGTTGATGAAAGCATTGTACTGCCACAATAGATCTTCTGGCAGAGCATAGAGAAGAAAAATCATCCATTTATGATGATGAATCCAATTTCTTTCATGTTTGATTTACTGGTCTAGTGGCCTGTTCACAAAAATCCAATCACCTGAATAAATGTTCGCAAAGTAAGTTTCTGCAAAACCACAATGTTTCTTTATGTTGAATTTTAAATTGCTTTCTTGTCACAAGGCTGTGCTTGCGCTTTGGTCAGGTTTAGGCACAAAAAACACTTGGTTAGGGTTAAGAAAACATCATAAATGACCTGTTTTAGTCGCCACAAACATGGCTGCAGATGTCCTGAGGTCCAGCCTTGTTGCCTGTAACTTCAAAACCATCCCCTGCACCTCCAGACGTGAAAGTCTGTTAATAAACACATAATGTGATTGTCATATAACACATTTTGCGTAAACTGCTAGCATTTTATCCTGGTGACTGGGCTGCTGTTCACACAGTCACTGAGGTAGAATTGATTCTGAGTTCTTGCTCAAATTCTTGGTCAAATTGTTACCATTTTACTGTAGATATTCCTGGCCCCCCAAAAATTGACAAATGTAGGCCTGCATAAGAAATATTAAGTAAGTTGTCACATTCACCCAAAATGCATCAATTGCATATTCTCTAAGATAATTACAGATGGTCATTTATTCCTGCTCCCCTGAAAATGAACCCTTATGAACCTTATGAACCTGACAACACCACAACCTTTCCTCTAATGCCAGTGTTAGGGTAAACTATCCACATCACAGCAAAGCCTTGAAGAATAACTAAATCAGCATGTTGCTCTTCCAACCAGCACAACCCTGATACCAAAGTTAGGTCACTGTTTATGCAAATGAACAAATAAAAGAATGCAATTATTTGCAAACCGTGTTTACCAACAATGGTTTACCTGTGGATTGTTCCCGACAGGTGTTTTTGAGCATTTTTGTTGAATTATTACATTTATTAAGTTATCACATTGCTATTAAATATATTGTATGTGCACTGTTTTCAATAGAGTATGGATATGTTCACAGTTTCCACTGCTGTGCTCAGATATAAGGTATATTTCTGAAGTTCTAGTGTGTTTCTAGTGTAAACACAGCAATTGGACAAGGCTTGTGCCAGGTTTGTTGGCACAAACAGGCAATTAAAAGTTTGATATGAAATTTCCTAACTTAGAATCAAGACCTGCAATATAAACAAAGTCAATGTGGTCAAAATCAGAATGCAAGAAAAAGTGACTCCACACTGCTTTTGCTATTTATACTGATCAGATGCTCACACTGGAAGCATGATATGGGAGTCTTACGTGATTAGTAGTATCAGTGTGAGAGAGTTCAACTCTCTTGCCAACCTGCTGCCTTTCATTCTCACCCTCCCTCTCGCCCTCTCCGTCATCCGTATCCTTTCTTGTCTTTAAGACTTTAAGAGAATCGACTTCTGAGCCACTGATGAGAAAATGTTGAGATCTGAGCTCTGAGTTTCTGGAGCACTTCGGCTCAAAGCTTACAGCAGCAAGGGTTTATTTTGCGTCATAATTGGGGTGAGCCATTATTTAACAACATATGAGGCTTAAAATAGATGGCACATTGAATAACAGGAATGCATCGCCATAGAAACAAGGCATGCCAACATTGAAATGAAAGACACTGGAGGATGGTTTTTATTCCGGTCAGCAGAGAATAAAATCCCTCCATGGAAACACATTTAAGGCACATTAGTGACAGCTGCTGTTGATGGTAACATGCCAACATGAAATTGAATGAAAAAGAAATGGATCATTATAAGTCAATTTAGCTGAATAAGTGAGTAACAATGTGACTTCTTCCAGTGTTTATTTCTAAACAGTTTTTTGGTTTTTAACACATTCATACATATTTTAGCATTTTATCTTTTGGGTTCTTGCTTAAACAGTCCATCAGAGAAATCGAGGCAGGATGCTGAGGTCATCGACAGCAACATTTCAGTGGGATCTTGAGTCAAGTCGTGAATATGGAAAACAGTATTTTGATCTCACGGAGGCCTTGTTTAATATTTACAGTGGTTAACTTTGTTAAGTGATTCAAGCATTTATCTTTCATCTGCCCTGCTGGCACTTCTTATGTCAGAATTACATATAAGAAGGACATTTGCACAAGACAAAAACATGGATGTGGAACTTGAATTTCAACCTGTCTTGTCTGTTAAGGGCACAAAGAAAATGAAAGCTTTTAATCGACTGAATGTGGAGATGACACGGTTTGTATGGGAATATATTTGTCGCTGCATCTTTGAAAGGGTTAAATGTTTTATCTTTTTTCCAGCAGACACAGATTTAATTACAGCTCAAAAAGATATGATGCATTGCGCATTGTGTCTTAAGACTAAAAAGCTGCAGTTTTCTGATGTTCTGCATATGATGTGTGAACGTAATTTAATTGTTGCCGCTCAAAAAAATGCCAGCTACAAAGCTCAAGTTATTGTGTGCCCTTGTTCCCTAATTTGTGCAGTAAATAAGATCTCTCTTCACATGTATTTGTTCTGCATTCTGAATTAATGAAGCAGAATAGTAAGTTAGAATAACAACAAAAAAGTGTCTCCTCACCGTTTTCTAGACCAAGCCTCATCCTAATGCTGACATCTAAAAAAAGAGCACAACTTTTTTTCCATCTTTGGAGACTGAGCCAACATTGCTTAAGACCTGAGCCTGGAGAGAAAAGTAGGACTTCTGTAATAGCTGCATCTGTAAATCCGGTCTTTGTTGGGGCGACATGTCTAGACAGGGTGAAGTCAGCGCCAGAGGACCACACAGCTTTCTCTCTCCGTGGCACATTTTCTACGCCTATAACTTCTAATAAGGATGATGTCCTACTTTGGTTCCTGTTGCTTTCTGAACTCCTGATGCACCCAGGCATCGTCCCTGCTCAGGGAAACAAGTTTTATTCCCCTTTTCAAAATGCGCAAAGTTACAAGGAAGTGACTAATTGAAGTATATTAGAAACTTGATTTTGTTCATTTCAGAAGTTTCTGCTCAGGAGACGTGAAAAAAAAGGATGACATATAAGATAATGTCTGGTATAAATCTGGCTGATAGGAAAATGTGATCATCCAGAATGCGTGACGTGCATTTATAACTCCAGCATTCCTTTTTATGTGTGGCAAAGAATGGTATGCCATAAAGAGGGGGCTCTGAGGACCCAAATCAATACCATTTTAGTTTTATATTCAGTTTAAGTCTGCACAGTCAATAATCCCTGACGCCTGAGTTATCTTATCTCCACCGTGGAGCCATTTGTTTAGCACCTGGAGCCGGATCGCCTGCGGAGGGTTGGCAGGAGGAATGCTGATACGTGTTTTGTTGTAAAGTGATGTGATATGAAAGGTGTGGATGAGAGATGGCAGTGAGGAAGTCCTTTATTTTCTTGGTTGTCTTTCACTCTGTTGATATTGGACCTGCTTCAGAAGGAGAGCGTGACTCACCTGGGAAGATGCCATGTTCGAGAGAATGGAGTTAAGTTCTATAAGCGTTTGTTACCGGAGGCAGAAATAATCCCACGGTCTATTCAGGCCGACGCAAACCTCTACGATCTACAAAAAAAAGAGCCATGTCTCAAAGAATATACAGATCCGTCATACATTGTAGACAAAGTTGATTCATTTGTCCAATTGATGATGTAACAGCCAAACAAGTGAATCGTTTTATAGTTCAACTGGAGCTTAACCTACAATGAAACTCAAAGGGAAATGTGCAGTGCTTAAAACTCAGGCCACAGGGCAAAATGTAGAGATACACAGGAGAAATGAAAAATATAATGAGTCATTAGTAATGAATCATAGTAATCAGCGTTTTTCATCTCTCTGCTCAGTTGTGTTGATTAAACATCAGGTCCTTGTTTTTTATGACTTGAAACTTAAAGTAAATAACTTTTGGCCTCAGGGTTCAGAGACTAACTCTGCTGGTGCCAGCATATTTTTATAGAAAACCGAACAACGGAAAACAGTACCAGTCTAAAGAAAGTGCAGTGTATGAATCAGTGTTAAATATAGCATGCCCTTATTTAAAAGGCAAATACATTCATGTCAGATAAGAGTAGAAAATAGAATGTGCGGCAGTAGGAGTGTGTTTTTTTGTTTTTGTTTATCCAGTGAACACTTTTAGATTCAGGTTGTCCCAGGTGCAGCTCTAGCTCTACTTTTATTTAATTATTTTTCCTTTTAAATAGCCTACATTTTAAAATCTTCCTTCCTCCCATTACAGCACTTCTGAACTCTTGAATGCTTTTTTTCCTATCCTTCAGTGTTTAATATATGTTGCTGTGCATGTAAAAAGCTTGAAAATTAAAAAGGTCAAAGTACACACTAATGGGAGCTCCTCTCTCCCACAAAAAACACTGCTCCTGACGTGTCTGAAACTTAATTCAGACACTAAATTAACTTAATTATGTGACCTGCCATCCCACAATGTCAAAGAATTAAATTCAGCACAGCTGCTATGTTGTTGTTGGCAGTGCTGGCTCAGACATGCCTAAAACTGACCAATTAGAGCATACTGGGTATTGGGGGGGTGCTTAAAATGAGCATATCAGACAGTGGGGGAATAGCAATGGACAATATGAGTAAGCTAATGTGTTTTTTGAGCACTTCAGAATGTAAACCTATTCTAAATTATAATTATGAACCAGAAAATTAGCAAAATATGTCCTTTAAAGACTGCATGCATCATCATTAGACGGAGTTGCCCATGTGAGTGTCTGAATATCAGCTAGCAAAACCCTTAAAAGACGACCAGCTGTTGCGTTTTCTGATTAAATCCAGATGGTTTGATATTCCTCTGCCTTCACCTGTAATCTCTCCAAACTTCTCTCATTTACATTAAGCCTTTATGAAGACAGAAAAGTGCTTTCATGGTCTTAACACTTCTTTTGCATTTGATACCACCCCATTTGATCCGCCTCTTTATCTGTTCTCCTCACCTGGCCGACACACAACTCCTCACCCGCAGAGCCCTGTCGTTCTGTTTTTTTTTTTTGCCGTAGATAATTGTCTCACATTGAGTGGATAGCTTTAAGGTGCTCACCGCTGTGCCTGCTGTACCCAAATACCATCAGATAAATCACCACGAGGTGTTCTTCATTGTTCTGCTTATCTAACAATCCTGCTGCGCTGCCTTCCGTGGGCATACGCGGGGCAATAGGTAGGCGGGAGGTGAGGGACGGCGTGTGTGAAGAAAGAGCACGATCTGTGTTTGTGAGTTAATAGATGACGAGATTGACAGAAGGGAAGACAGAAAAACAAAAGAATCCGTACTTCGATTTAATTAGTGCATTTTATCACCCAGTTCCAGTATTGCCAGATGAGACGTCCTCATTAAACTCTTCTGTGTCACTGTTTCTTTAGGAGTCATTCTTGTCTTCACTTGTTGCTTTTGTATCAAGAAGGACTCCTTCAGGCTTTGTATCTACATCAAATGTTATTCAAATATTACAACCACAAGCAATTCATCATCTCTCTGTGCCGTCACTTTTAACAATTCATATCCAATTAAAAGAACAAAGAAGGTCAGGACTTTGACTGAGGAAACAAATGATTGGCCTCCTCTATTTTTGGATTTAGACCACATACATCATTTATTTGCAAAGCATGTCTTTGAATGTAAACCTTGATGTGGTAAGCCTTGCTTTTGCTCTACCAAACAAACAAAATGACCTTAAAGAACAGCACAATTTCATACTGTTTTACTTTGTTCATATATGGCGGACCCTGCCACCTTTCTAGCTTCAAACAGTGTTCTAGAGACCTTATTTTCCACTGAGAACAACTTGTTTATTCAGTCATGTATAAGATAAATATTTCGGAGTTTGTATTATTACCTCATTCATATTGTAAATAATACAATTCTGAGTTTGAATATCTTCTCCAAAACTACACAGTGCCCCTTTAAACTGGTCTTTTTATTGATATAGTATGAAGACATAAACTTAACAAGGAAAGTCGGGCATCTTCATGACATGACAAAAGTACAGTTACCGACTGTGACTTGGTTGCTCGTTGGATGTTTATCTGTGTGCAGTCTGATGATGTATTCCTTCCTGTTTGTGTCCTTCCTACAGAGTGCAGCTCAGACTGTCAGCGCTGCACGGCGGACCTCCAGACGGGCATCGGCAGCGTTTGTCTATGGTGTAAAGCTCCAAGGACCTGGCTGCTGGGCGATCACTGCGTTTCTCACTGTCCCCAGGGCCACTACGGCTGGCACGGAGCCTGCATCAGTAAGGACCTTTCCTATCCTGCCCATATACAGTACATAAGAAGGTCAGCCAGCAGCTGTCCTGAATGCAAAACCTGTCAGGAAAAATCCCATCTAAACTCTTATGTTTTATTCATTAGTCAGAGATCATTTTTTTGACCTGATAGGAGTTTTTTTTTTTTCTTGACCCTCTATCCTCTGCTGATACGACTACAACAAACAGAAGAAATATTGGATTCAAAACCATTCCGATGTATGAATAAGTCTTTATTTTGCAAGAGGGATATTGTCAGAGGTTTTTTTTCTTTGTATTTCGCAGCGGAATCAATTTCAGTGCATGTGGTCACAGGCTATAGAGGTACATAATAGTCCCAACGGTGCACCAAATCCTCAAATCTCCTCCCAGCTCACCGTCAGTGTTTTGAAGCTCAACTGTGAACCGTGTCGAGAATCAAAACAATGACTTTGCAGATATTTTAGGATTTGGAGGAGGTTGTCTGATGTTTTTTTTGTTCAAACAGTTACATTTATTCCGCACTAGAAGTGACAGAACAAAAAGGCTCCACGCTGGAATAAGATTGCGAATTGTTGAGGATTATACACCACAAAAGATCATCATAGTCATTATTATTATCACCATCATCCTCATCTTCATCATTTCCCTCATCAGCATTATGCTCATCATCCTCATCATGATAATAATCACACCCTGCTTATATCCAGCGTTGCATAACAATGCGGGCTGGATGTAAGCAGTGTGTTGTGGCGGCGTGCAGTGAGTGTGATTAGCGGAGTAATCTCAGAATGATTAGGCCCTTGATAGCGATTAGTGAGACTTATGAATATGTATTTTCTAACTCAAGAATGTGGCTTTAATCAGGGCTTTGCATGATTTCATTTTATGAAGGAGTTGATTTTTCAGCAGCTTCGTAATCAAACATTTTTGAGAGTCTCAAATTTGTCACGGTCGGCTGGATATACTGCATATTTAATATATTGATTTCCATATGTTGTACTGTCTTGTTCCTTATTGGTTAATTTTGTTACTTCCCAACAATGATGCCTTATTCTACCATCCTCTGTTTCCCTCATTCATATATTCTCAGCAGTCAGTGTAGGTGTTGATATTGTTGCATCATGTATAAGCAGCATTATTCTAATTTATCATGTTTCTTTGTTGAATTCCCTCAACTACATGCCGTGCCGGTGACCCATTTTTTCCACATCGTGTCTTTTTGAGTTTCATCTTATGTTAGTGCGTGTTTTTTTTCCCCAGGATGCCATCCATCGTGTGATGCCTGCACCGGGGCGGGGCCTCTCTCCTGTACTTCCTGCCCCGTCCACAGTGTTTTGTTGCCCTCGGGCCTTTGTGCTCCCAAATGTCCCCATGGTTACTATGACAATGGTCACAGGATCTGTCAGGGTAAGTAGATGGATAACATCTGAAATATTAAAAGCAGCAGAGATGTGACTATGTGTATTCTGGTAACACCTCTAGAGATTTCCCATGACATCAAATGGTATAGTGTGATGAGGGTTAGAGTGGACAAAATAAATTAAACACTTAACAGTATACTGGGTCTGCAGTAATTACCAGCTCATTTTGTTTTTAAGGCTCTCTGAGGTCTTGATTCAGTTTGATAGTCATTTTTATGGTGAGCATACAAAGCAACACACGTGCTTGTCACATCCCGTTCACCTCTATTAATGCAATTTAAAGGGACACTGTGTAGTGTTTGAAAAGAATTATGATGCAGAAATTCTAATATTTACAATAGTAATGAGGTAATAATACAAATTCAGTAATATTTCCTTTTTCCATCACTGAATAAACAAGCTGTTCTCTGAGGAAAATAAGGTCCAGAACACTGTTTGAAGCTAGAAAGGTGGCAGGGTCCGCCACATATTAGCAAAGTACAACAGTATGAAACTGTGTCGTCCTTTAAGGTCAGTTTGTCTATTCAATTTCTTCAGCCATAAAAACAAACCAGTTTGTTTATTCAGATTGTTTCGGCATAAAAATCAGTCAGTGAAGATCTTTCTCTTCTGATTAAAATTTCTACATGGTGCACCTTTAATGTTTCACCATCTGCATTATGCCGTACTCAGTAAGAGTTAACAATCAGTGGGTATATTGGCCTGAGTTTTTTGCATCTAAGTGAGTGCAGTTGAGAAAAATGTGCAAATGTTTGTGAATGCCATTACTCGACAAATTCGGAAATCCTTTCAAAGATTTTTGCTTTTGTCCGTCACCTGACCATATTTCCTTTGAATATGTGGATTATTTGAGATATTCTGTTTCAGTTAGCAGGTAAACAAGCAAACAATTCATCACATTCTTGTCAGATATAATAATCAATCTTGTAATTAAAAAAATCCTGAAAACTGCAACAAATGTGAAACTTGATTAAACCGCATAGTTGAATTGTCAAAGAGGTTATTTAGAGCATTCCTGGGTCCAACAAAGCCTCAGTCAGCCAGTATTGCATGATGGCTGGTGTAATTACATTCTGTCACTGATCTTTTCCTATCTGACCTCGCATCTAACCAGACCTTCTTGTCAACCTTTTTTGCTTTCGGCAGCTTGTGACAGCCAGTGCCTGACGTGCGACATGGCCGGGGTTTGTACGTCCTGCCGCGACCTGGCCAAGGTGCTGCTGTTTGGGGAATGCCAATATGACAGCTGCGCCCATCAGTACTACCTCAACACTACGACCCGGGCCTGCAGAGGTACACTGCCATCACCATGACAACTCAGCACACATACTGCAGTGGTACAAGGGGGATGAGGGGAAACACTGGATTAATAATGAGGATCTGTAGAGCACTCTTTATGATATTCATAAATTACTCTCCATCCTTATTGCATGTAGTTCAGTGTGCTACACAGAGTTTATGGGCTCCATTGATCAAATCATAAACTGTGGGACCAGATATGCAAATCCTAAACATCATGTGTGCGTTTTAATTCAGCATTACGTCTTCCAGTGTGCAGGGAATGATGGATGAGCCTCAGAGGAGCCATGTCCAGTCTGAATAACTCGTCCCTGTTTTTATTCCGCATGTGATAAATCTGTTCATATATTTAATTACCCACTAACCAGCACAGACCACATCCTGTCAGACTGAATCTGACTCAACTCAAAAACACAATGAGTGAAAATATTTTTTCATCTGTTCTCCTTTGTGTTTATCTCAAAGAATAATGGCCCGAGGGGCTATAGCTCCAGAATGTGAACAGCCCGACTGTGTTGTCACGCTGTCTTAGCACTTTTCTCTACAGAAAGCCATTACATGTAAAGCCAACTTCCCACAAACATCACCTCGCTGACTTCCCTTTATCAGCGATTTGGTTCAGTTTGTCCATGTATCAGCGACCCAAAGCAACCCGCCCCCGGGGTGCCACCACCGCTTCCCATGTCCATCAAGAGATTAGCAGCTAAGCTAACCGCCGCCGGCTAGATATGGTTCGATTTCCTGTGAGTTGGTGAGCAGTGCCCCCCACCTTGACAGGTGGTTTTAACCATCCAGCGTTCCAGTGTGTTTATCCCCCAAGCTAGCCATAGCTGCCACCTGGATAATACACTGAACCTTGAATAAACCCAGAGCATCAGAAAACAGCACTGCTAGCTGCCTTCTGAAGGGGCTTTGAGGAACCTCTGACAGCTTTCAGTTTGCTTTCAAAGTTCCCTGAGAGAATCTCGTCTAATCCCATCAGCACTTCTACCCACAACCTACATTTGTATTGGTTTATCACTGATCTTTTTCAACTGAGGAAACCCTAAATTACCTCTTGGCTCCTTTAGGATCTGCAGAAAGACCCTGTGGAACCCTCCACATTGTTCTACAGTCTCTCTATTTCCCAGAATAATGTGACCCTTTATGATGTGTTACTACCTCTCATGTACACTTTAAGACAAAGTGAGTTAACATGTTTACAAGCAACAAAATGTCATTTTAAAGATTTGACCATTATAAAAATTGAGGATGCTTATTTTTGATGCTTGAGTAGGTAAATATGATGTTGAATTTACAGTAAAAGTAAAAGATTAGACAAACTTTGTTGTCCACACAGTAAAAAATAATATTTTGGCTTCTCCTAATGTACAACAAAAACACATAAAGGTACAGAAACTACACAAAACCCAACATACCGTTAAAAACACACACAATAGTGCAAATGTGTTCATTGGGGAATAAAAGACTTCCTATATTTTTTCTGGCTGAGAACCCTGAGTCGACAGCCAGACGGGAGCAACTAAAGTTCTGAGTCCATTGGGTGTGACTTATCTGTTTTGCCTCTCTGTGTACAGCACTGTCAAATATATTGCAAAGTTGTTTTTGTGTTTGTCAACTAATCATTGGACCATTTGGAAACTCAAAATAAAAAACAAAGATGCTGACTGTTATCAACCACAGTGCCATGGCCCTATGGATACCAATATGCATCAGCTGGTTTGTCAGTCAGTCCGACACTCCAGCAGAATATCTCAACAGTGGATGAATTGGCATTTTTTCCAACGACATTCACCAGACAATGTATCCTAGTGACTCGGCAGATTGTGTAATTTTCCTTTATAACACCTCCAGCAGGTTGACAGTTCTTTTTCTTCAGTGAATTTCTTTGACAACTATTGAACTGTTTGTTATTTGGTGTGTACATTCATGTTCCTGGGGCAGCTGTAGCTCAGTGGGTAGAGCCGTTCGATCAGTGATCGGAAGGTTCGATTCCAGGCTCCCTTGGGCGGGACTGGGCTACATGCCGCTACGTGCAGTTGACTGGTACAACAACATTACCGCAACCCCGCGAGAGAAAATCGGGCTCGAAAACGAACCAACGAACATTCATGTTCCCTTCAGAGCGAATGATGATACATTACTGTCAGACCTGGGTTTTAAGGAGGATGCAGACAGAGAACGGTATTGACAGGCTTTTATTTAGATGTTTCTTGTATCTCTTTAGACAGGGTGACAAACAAACGAAAATCTAGACGTCACCAAAGTGAGCGGAGACAAAACCCACACAGAAAGAAATGAAATAAAAATCATTCTAACGAGGGAAAACACTACACTGATCTGAACACTAAATACACTACATGAATCTCAACAAAAAACACTCTCACTGAGGGAAAAAACTATGCTACGCTAATCAGCACTATAAAGAAACAAAAGGTGCTCCAAAAGGGAGGAAACAAGAAAAGAAATCAAAACTACTTCTCATATCTAACCAAAAATGTTATCAAAAACAAGGTCACTCTTCTGCAGAGGAATTACAAAAACATGAAAATACAAACTTGACAAAATGATCCGAGGTTCTTAGATAAGGCTATGAAGGGCTGGATGTACTCGATAGGACGAAATACTCTGGCAACAAGACAGGGGAAGACAAAGACTAAATACACATGAGGAGGGGTGACACAGGTGGAAACAATCAGGGAATCAGGGGAGACATCAGACTGGTGACACAGGAGGAAGGGCAAGTGACCTGAAACGAGAGGGAAGTTACTTTTCAACATAAAACAGGAACTTTGCCAGACAAAAACCCTCAAGACAGGACATCCCTCACCGCGGTGTGACAATTACGTGGTGATTTTACAAAACACCTTACAGTTCTGAGAATATCTTAAACCCCTATTTGTAAATTAGACATTCACTGGCCACTCAAATTGATTAAAGTGATTAATTTACTTAGGGATAAAATTTCTAGGGATAAAAAAATAAATAAAAATGATGGACTTTTACAGTCTGATTTTCTTAAAAATGAGCAGTACAGTCCCACATAACCTCTAATGTAGATTTAGCTTTTTTAATATGCCCGTATTATAGTTATATATTTTTCATTAGAACTGTCTTATACTGTATAATCACCCCCTGGTTTGAAATTGTTGTGAATGCTGAGGTTCTTTGTTAAATTTGCGCCCTCCTTAACTTTTAATACAAACCCAGAAGCTCACTAACACAGATATTTTGATTTGTCCTAATTGAGTTACATTTTCTTGTTAATATTAATGGAGCTGAGCGTAGACACAACAGATGTGCAGAAGGAAAAAA
>OMLP01028792.1:0-15806 GCA_900302685.1 Spondyliosoma cantharus | reverse complement strand
GGGGGGGGGGGGGTATGAGACAGGAGCTAAAACGGAGCAGGACAGAGGGGGAAGACAGAGCTGCAGCACTGGACAGTGAAAGCATGTAAACCTATTCTAGTAACCCAACATTTAATCACGAACCTGAAAGTGAGAATAATATGTCTCCTTCAAAAACAGTGTAGCTGTCATAGTAATTTATGTGGTATTGGTGAAAAGATTTGTCATCCAATTTCTGAGCATCAGCTCACTGTACGGACTTTTGTTTTTGGTGGAGGAGGCTTCACATTTGAAGATATTTTGAGAGGCGACCATGTTTTCAAATCCACATATTTGTTTCCACTTCAATGAGTAGGATTTGGTCAGGCTAGTACACTGACTAATGGTCTAAAATACAAAATCAGTCATGCGGTAGATTCCAGACCATCTACAAAACTTGAAATACGGTGTTGTTTTATCTGCATGCGCCTCTGAAGTGGTGCTTATTCAATTCTGCACCTGTTCAGCAAATGGCCTCAAAAGCACTCGATTCGCTCTCTATATAGTGGTCAGCAAAGAGGTTATTCATGAAACCCCTTTTGCCCATGCTCAATTGTTGCATGAGTAAAGCAACCGTGCCTCACAAATCTAGGTTTAAAGCAAAGAGACACATTCTGGAAGAGGAAGATTGTCATTTCTTTTGGTAGATTTGAGAATGTATTTTGCTGCTTTTTTCCTATTTTCTGCACCTGTCGCCTTTTTTGATCTCAAATATTCCCAAAGATGTTCAGTGAGTTTGAGGTCTGGTGACTCTGAATTGGAAATCCATGCGAGCCAGCAGACCTTGGTCTTCCTTGGCCTCGGGTAGCTTTGATGCATGATCAGGCTCATTGTCCATCTGGAAAATGACTGCGCCTCTTCAAAACTTTAAGCCAGTGGGGATGACATCTGCAGAATCGAGTGGCACCTCTCTTTGCTCAAGGTGTAGCTTATCCTGTGCAAATCACCAACCCCACAACAGAAAGCCATTGCCACACCTAAATATTTCCACTTTGTTTGCCTGTGGATTTTATGCACTGTTGAATTAATCAATGCTGTTTTATCTATCCCGTCAAATAAGGTCCTTAATTTTAAGTTTGGGATCTGTGAACTCAAGTTTTTCAACAGGGAGTTTTTTGGTTTTGTTTGACACGCTGGACCAGGTTTTGTCAAAGGAAGGAATTGGCAGTAATGACAGCACATGGAGGGTCATATTGATTTGGTCCAACCACGGACAAAACAACCAGGCCCTAAGCTCGAGAGCGGCACATTGGCAACATCATCTGTTAAATACGCAGAACAGTGTTTTCTCTAAACTCGGTTCAGGGGCTGGAAGTGTCACAGTTGTTTGGTAAAACACAATGTAAACTATCCATTTTTTTTGAAGAGCATGTGGATGTGAAGACTTGAGTTGTACACAATGCATAAAGCATAAATGTTAAAGTAACAACCTCAAAGGTTTTCAGTCTTAGTTCAACTGTAGGAACTAGTGGTAACGGCACACACAGTTTAAAGGTGCAAAGGCACAATTTAAAAAAACTCAATAAAATTAACAACAGACATTCGTGAGTATTTACAATATTAATAAACTGAGCTTACTAGCCAGTGGCATCTACCGTTAGCAGCAGTTGGCAGTTTGAATTCAACAGATCACCAAATCTTACATGTTGCACCTTTAATACTGCAGGCCACAGAGTTCTGTAACCAAATTTGTTTTAGCAATAATAAAGAAGTCAGGCAGTTGGCCCTCATTCTGCGATCTGATCTTATGCTGCACTCTGCGAACAGCAGGTCACAGTGAAAAGAGTTGGTTACCTTGGTGGGACATTGAAGTTTTGCAGCCTGTCGCCTGCAGCTCCTCATCTGACACCTCACTGTGGTCGCTCCTTGTTTCATTACTCCCTGCAAGATTTCAAAGTCAACAAATGGCAAAAGTGACTGTTTTAAAGACAAACTTTTGATGAGTGAAAGCACTCTGCTGGGCCGGATCCAGGCATAGCCATTCAAGACACATGCCTTAAGGGCCTTATCGTCACCAGGCGGCCCAGACAGATGAGAAAAAAACTGCCGGCATAATTAGTGTTAAACATCGAAAAATATTTTAAAACTCTAAATTATTCTCTGGTGCAAAATTTAATTTTTCAGTGTTTATGTGTTTATTCATTTTTAAAGCAGCAGTATTCAAATTTAAGTTTTATGTTGTTATCAAATATCAAAATGTGGGTACGGGGGCGCTGAAAATGTATGTCTGTTTTGAGTCATCTGTCTATTTAAGCCTACTCTGGCACTGAGTGCTAAACTGGCATTGCACTTTCTGTGATGACTTCATGATAAAAGTCCACTTGTGTTTCTTCACTTGAGTACTTTATCCGGGATGCTGCACCAGTTGAAAATGCTTGTTTTTTTTGGTTTGCACAGTAACGTGATACAGTCTTTCTGTTTTTCAGAGAATTT
This sequence comes from Spondyliosoma cantharus, assembly GCA_900302685.1. Taxonomy (NCBI): domain Eukaryota; kingdom Metazoa; phylum Chordata; class Actinopteri; order Spariformes; family Sparidae; genus Spondyliosoma; species Spondyliosoma cantharus. The sequence continues at coordinate 13,355 of OMLP01028792.1, read as the reverse complement.
TTGAAATACTTTAGTCACTGGGCCATAGGGTCAATCCTCACTGTGTTACTTCATTCGCTTTTAGGTTTAGACAAAAATCACTTGAATCTAGAAATGTAAATTTATTTGAGTTTAACAGAAAGTAGGTTGCTATATATCTGTAGTTTGACATATGCTGAAGAACTGAATGAAGGTCAAATAAAGTGTACACGAGTTGGTATAAGTGAATTTATATAAGCGTATACATTCTCATTTTTAGCAAACTTCGTGAAGGTTTTTTGTTCCACTCATTCCATCGCAGAAAAAATAAGAGCTGTAGAAATCCCTGGAAGTGAAGACTGCCATGAATGACATTTTCTGTGTATGGAAGTAAGTGTATGGAAACTTTTGACCGCAACCGTACACTGTACTGTTGTGAAATAATACAGATGGATAGATGACATCGGTGGGATGTGACTGTACACAGACAGATACTTTCTAAGGCCCCACAAATCCAGTATAAGAATGTTACAAAGGAGCTTGAATGATAAATTATTTAAGAGTAGTGTCTTTTTTTAAATCCAACAATGATGTGAATGTTTAACCTCGGTGTATTGCTCGCTCCCAGTGAACCAGCTGCATATGAAGAATTTATTCTTTTGGTTTCTGTTTAAAAAAAAAAAAAAAAACTCTTACATCTCTGGATGGAAAATGCATCTGCTAAGGTTATGTTAGCATCTGTTAAGTTATTACTGACGTGGAAATGGTTTCTGTCAGGCTCTATTATGGAACACATGCCGTGCTGCCCTTATAAAAGAGAGATGTAATAAGTTGATTTGATTTGACTGGACGTAATAATAGGAAATTGCACACCTAATAATAATTTGTAATGTATGAGCAGCCGGTGTCAGTGAGATGTGTTGTTGTGACCTTGATACGCTGTATTGATGTGAGCAGCGTACTCGGATACGGTACGGTACTTTGAAATGAACCCACTCTTTATCTTATCGCTTCCTTTACTAATTCTACTTCTGTGTACCCCAGGATTCTAAAAATGTGTTGTCTGTTTTTAATAACACACTGTGACGTAAGGAGCCACAACTGACTGGAGGAAAGTTTGTAATAAATAAAGAAAACAAGCAGCTCTTGCAGATACAGTGCGTCAGACCCACGGGAAAGGAAAAACGGCGGCGGGGCGAGATGGCCTCACAGTTTGAAAGTATGATCTGTTTCCTCAGCTGTCCGCCGGGTTTCATGGGGGACTTCTGTGAAGTGGAAGTCAACGAATGTTGCTCAGCGCCCTGCCACAACGGTGCCATTTGCCAAGATCTTATTAATAGCTACGTCTGCCACTGCAGGTCAGGTGAGTCACTCAGGCATCCAGCAAGTCTCTCAATTTACTTTGAAATGAGGGAACCAAAAGCAGTTTATTCGCCTTTGCAAGAAACCTTTGTGGCTCATGAACACGATTACTCAGACATAGCTCCAGATGTGTTGGAGCACACTGTATGTAAACCACTCTAATGCTTATAGAACGCCCATATTGGATTGAAAGGGGGCCGTATAAAGAGTCACTAAAGGTTACCATAATGCCTGCATAACTCCTGCGCCTCAAAGCCACGCAAAAGTCACCGTCTTTTCCTCCAGGGAGAAATTTGTAGTCGTACAGTATTGAAAAAAAGACAGTGATAAAAGGACGTACAGCCTGGGCTCATTAAAATGTATGTGGCACGCTCTTTAGTGAAAGCCTTTTCTTGTCTTTGTGTGTGTGTGAACCCAAAAAGAAGCAAATCAATGTAGGAGAATCTGATTGATATTCACTTCAGAGGGTGGAAGTGGGAGAGCCTGGGCTCACCACGGCACTCTGTGGGCTTTTGTTCCTGGCAGGTTGGACAGGCCTTCACTGTGAGGATGACATTAATGAGTGCCTTCCACAACCCTGCAACCAGGGGATATGCATTCAGAATGATCCGGGCTATGGCTACACCTGTTTCTGCCGTCCCGGATTTGTGGTGAGGCTCCCTTACCTTTTTCCCCGTCTCCATCTGCCCCCCCCTTTTTTTCCTCATTTTACTCCCTTGCACCCTCATCTCCTGAGTCTATTGTCAATAGTCTTACAGTTTACATGCCATACAGGAAGATAATATTACGTATTTTAAATATTTAAAGGGGCACCATGGTGTTTTGGAGGAGGATATTCAAACACAGAATTTTAAATTTGCAATAGTATGATGAAATAATACAAACATATATTTAGGGTTAGGGTTATATATATTTAGTTAATAAACTCAGGTGAAATAAGGTCCGAAGAACACAGTTTGAAGCTAGAGAGGTGGCAGGGTCCGCCAAAAATGAACAAAGGAAAACAGTATGAGGTCCTTTGAGGTCAATTGGTTTAAGTCATGAAGACAAAGAGAGTTTGTTTAGCCATCTGTCAAATTCCCTCCCCAAAACTACATAGCGCACCTTTAATGTTGCACATAGTAATGTAAATAATCTCAGTTTTCAGCATCAGATCCTATCTTCACTCACATTTATTTTTTTTAATCCTGGTGATTGTTACATAATCTCGTGTTCCCTACTTAATGCGAGCTCTTTTATTCAAGCTGTGGACATTATCTGCCGTTTAGCATCTCACCGCCGGAATTGCACCGTGCGTTTTGTTTCGTTTATTTTTCCCTACACAGGGGAGGAACTGTGAGCACAACTATGACGACTGCCTGTTGGATCCATGTCCAGAAGCATTTTCCTGTGTAGATGGCATCAACAAGGTCAGCTGCCTGCCTCCTGTTACGGATTCTGTTCCCTTGGCGACTGTAGTCAAGAACATCACTCGCGGCCCCACACCCAGAGCGCCAACGCCAACACACAGTCCGGCACCAGCAGCTGATCAATCCGCAGGTACAGACCGCACTGGGCAGGCATGTACAGACAAACAGATGCAGTTATCTATTATATGATCTGTTATACTTTTGCTACACTTCAGAGGTGAATCTTGTGCCTTATATTTTCATTTCATTTTCGAGTCAGCGGTTCCTAACCTTTTTAGCTTTTGACTCCTAATGAAAAGCAGTGTCTACTTGTTGCCCTTTGTCCCAGAAGGACACAGTTACCTTCACATGGCTTCATCTAAAGGCTTATATTAGGATTCTAAGATTTAATTGACACTAAAGCCATTTCTCTAAATGGTCCGATTCTTTATCGATTCCTTCACTGATTCCTGATTAATTTCATGGGTGGAAAAAAGTGTTAATCCTTCCTGCGTGGCACTTATGTTATTTGCACATGTATAGTTACCCTTGGACGTGCCGCTCAGTTGAGCAGCAGTGGCACTTGTGTGTGGTGAGTTACATACTGTATGTGGCATTGCAGGAATTTAAGCATATTACTGGTCTTTTCACACAAATGGTCATTTATAGACATTTACCAGCACTTTGGTCATCTTCATGAATGAAACCAGGAGTTGGAGCGTTCCTTCCTGTCTGCCATGGCTCATTCTTGAAGCGAGATTCCAGCAGCATAGACACATGAGTTTGTCAGTGTTCATGTGCAGTTGTGTTGTCAGAAAGCTTGGAGGCACAGGATCCTGATGGATCAGACAATTTGGGAACAGGTTTTTAATTCCCATCCTAATGCATACACATTTTAGTATCTGAGAAAACAATCCGATATAGCTCTCAGAGTGTCCTTCTGTCTGCGGACTAAGTCATTTTACTTTCGATTTATATTTGACTGCTGTTGTGTTTTTAAAAAAAAAAGCACCAGACACCAAGACAGATGGATGAAAAAACGAAAGGTGAGCTGAAGTCCCCCAAAAAATCAAAGGCCGGAAACAAAAGGGCAAGCAACTGATAAAACAGGCTGGAGAAATACCAAATTAAATGATGTACAATTAAGGATAAAGCTCACAGGCAGGATTGCAAAAAAACACGATGGGGGGAAATAAACACAGGTGTCCTCAGAAAAAGGCTGGACAAAAGGCAAAGGTGGAAAAGTCAAAACAAGATGCATAAGGATATAATCTACTAAATAATAACAGGGACTAAAACAAAAGCCAGCCATGACAACTGTACATTTCGCATAGCACTCTTATGCTTTAACTTGAGTTAAAGAGACCTTGACTTTTAGTCAAAAAGTATTTTACATTGTTGTATTGTATTTCTTCCACCACTGGGTATACAGTATATGCTGCACAGTCATCTTTTAACAAAGATATTCAATTTTAGGTTTCCAATTTTTAAAGATGTGTGTGCAGCTTCAAAGGCTGCATATAATTAAGAAGTTCAAAGTAGTTTCTCACTTTTTTTTTTTAACTCTTCTGTGTGTTCAGGAGGGTTTCGACAATACTTTTAATATTAACTCTCTGCTATGAGGAAGAACTTTGATTCAATATCATTATGAGTTATATTTATATATCGTAAAGCCCAGACTCGAGGCTTGTGGAGAGGGAATCATTGTGATGGAGAATCATTTCCCCACCACCAAGAATAGCACCTATTAGCTTAATGATAGATCAGCCGCAATATGGCAGTGTATCAACTTAAATGAATGTTTCTTAATCAAGTCACAGCTTCCATTACTATGCTATTACTTCCATTAACATTGTGTGTGCAAGAAAGTGACACTAAATTATTTCAATTGTTAAGCCATTACACCAATCAATTTGTGCTGACAGTGGTCCAGGGATTCTTTTTTTTTTTTTTTTTTTTAACAAATTACAAAGCTATCCTTCCCTTGTACTTCCCACCAAACATTTTTTGCTGCACAAGGTAGCGAATAATAGAAGTGTCCCACTGAGCCTGTAGTCCAAATGTGATTTTTAGAGCCTTTGGAACATGGCAGGAAATTATATATCAGGTTTGATTGAGAGAATGTCACAGTTTGTGCAGCTGCGGTGGGGGAAAAAATCCTGTTAAAGGCTAGTTTTGTATTGGCCACTAAGGTGCATTTTTCCATTTCTATTTGAGGGGAATAATTTCAAAGAGTGATAAGTCCAATCATTATTTGGCTCTATATCCTTTAGCACTCAAATGACAGACACAGAACACAATATGTTGCACATTATTGGTATTGGATTCAGTCATCTGTGTGAGAGGAGGAATTGGGAGCGCTGGGCAGATTGTTCTGTCCTTGACAGATGAGGTCTGTCTACCTTTGAAACTGTTCACAGAGCTGTAAAACAGGCCTATTGAACACAGACGAGCTTGAGCCAATTCAGTGCGACACTCTGAAAATCACTCCGTGACAAACATAATGGAGTCCTCCCCGCTTGCACCTGATCCAGCCCCTCATCCAGCTCGCACCCACCGCACCGGCTCAGAGGGGGTTAAACTTACACACAAGGTGCTGGTAAAGAAAAACAAACCCGAGCATCCGCACACCGAAACATCCCTTTACTCTCTTACATGTAAGTGCATAATCAAAGTAAATAAGTTTAAAAGCGAGGGGGCCCAGAAACTCATGACTTTATCTAACTAGGTCACCATCTAAACGCATGCAGTGCCCTTGGTGCTGCTTGAAATAGACTCAGACAGTGCTCCTTTAAACCTAAGACTGCTCCACAACCTTTGAAATACGGCAAGTCAATGGGAATTTAAACACAGAGAGGGTAGTTTATATGGTACACTCACATTAGAGGATACCATTTCTTGTTAACAACTAAATTACATGTAAATTTGTTTCTGCATCTTAGAAAAAAGGGAAATCAGTTGAGTTTCAGAAGCAAACTAGTAACAACAAAAACTTTTTTTTTTGTCTCATGGGTCTCCTTTTCCCCTCCATCACTGTACGCTCGATGCTGAGCTCCACAGTAATTTTAGCTCCACAATGTGAGGGCTGATGAGAATCTGGAAGAGGACACTGCAGGTGGAGGGAGGCTTACCGCGGCTAAGCCACGATTTGGTTGACTTTCCTGGGAGTGATCATACCGGCGCAGGTGAAGCCGTTATCTTCCACGGCAGAAACGGAAATTACTTAAGCTCCTCGAAAAATCAACGTGATGAGTAAGAGGTTAGCCCGGAGGGTCCTTTTCAAACATGCACCGCCAGTCCCTGGGGGCAGTCACCTCGCTAACCTTCAGATTTCTTCAGATTCACGTGCATGCGTTCGTTAAGCGCAGCGCTCGTTTGTGTTAGCATGTTTTTTTTATCATAGTTTGTTTATAATTGAGTTGGCAGTGGCTGATTAATGTGCCCATAACCATTCTGATATATTCAGTGACACAACTTTGCCAGTGAGTCATAATGAAATGTGCGTGATGTGCACAGTTATGAATATTCATGAGGCGAGATGAAGAAGAAAGCAGCATCTAAATGTGTCGTTTGGGCTGCAGTTTGTGGCCTGTGTGATCCTGTACGGTAACTGACAGCACAGTGATTTCGTCAGTTATTTTTAAAACCAGACGCAGATATAATTAGACACGAGATTTGAAAAAACAAATAGCCATATTATATTTAGGATTTCATTCCTATGTGTGTCCCAGCAGGATAATAGTATTCAGCTAAATCTTCCTACATTGCATATCTTGAATGTAAGACATTTTCTGCCAGTACAAGTACAGAATGACCTTTTGCCTTCCCTCAGGGCTCTGAAATTGCAAGGGGTCCAAGAATGATCCTCAGCAGTATTTTATCTCTGTCCTGTGACAAGTTCAATCAGTCAGTCTATTACCTCCCCCAATAAATCAGGGACCAAACAGGAGTCACATCCCGGCTTTTTAAAAATAAATGGGACATTACGTCCATATCAATTATATCTCCTCCGTCCAAAGTCTGTCCTCGTGTTAATTGATCCCAACTCCGTGTTTCTCCAAATTTATTTTTTCTGCTGGAGTATCTTGTGCTTTAACCCGACTGACATCTGCAAGCGGTCTGCGCCGCAGCGTTCGTTTCTAAGTTACATTAAATGACTCATTTCAATTTTCTCACCTCTTTTATGGACATGTATTAAGACCGGCCCTAATTAAATCTGATCTGAAAGATTTATGTCAAGGAATATTCCCACTGAGACCGACTTTCCCCCCTCACTACTTAAAGTAGAAAAGCTTTTTGAACAGAGTACAGTAGTGACAAAACCCCTTGTCAGCAGTATTTCAGCCCTTTTTTTCCCGCTACAGTGAAAATACTCATTCTGTGCATAACAAGATATTGAAAGTGAAAGTTTAAATCGTGCAAATTTACAATTTAGATTCCATCCGACTAGTTACTTGGAAGGTTAATCTGGTGTGTGAACGTTAGGTAGTGAAGGAGAGGACTGAAGCTAACTGCTAATGAGGTATGAGGCTGCCTCCTGGCAGCAGCCTCCGACTGCATCAAAGACTACAACAGGCTAAACAAGGCTTTAAAATTAATGAATAGCTTTGTCTCTGAGGGGTAATTTTCCATCATCAGCATTGGCAAACCCCATTGTCAGGAGTGAAGCACAAGACAGCGCAGCATTGTTGCTGTTTGCATTCATCCTCATTAATTCCCAGATCACAGTAGGTCTGCTCCCGATAATTTTCACTTTTTTATTTATTTATTTATTTTGTGTCAGGGGGATTTTCCTGGGGGTATTGGTCATATAGCTCCCCAGAGAAATGTGGGTATTTAGGTTAGCTTGTTTGCCAACTGCCCTGAGGGCTCCCGCTGTCAGATCAAAGGGGGCCCGGCCTATTAGGAGCTGACGTGTAACAAATATTGATAAAGGTCTCACTTTGCAGCTACCCGATTAATCACGGCAACAACTTTAAAGGAGCCCTGCTGATTTCTCTAGTGTAATGATTTTTTTCTTCTTTTTTTTTTCAAAGATAAGAACAGACAGAGCATGAGACAGGTGCATCCAGCCACGCTTCTCATTTTAAGAGCCTCTCCGGTCCGACTTTTCGGCAACAAATTGCACTGCTTCCTTCAAATGAGAAATATATTGAGCATGAGCGCCGCTAATGCTTCCATCCAATTGCAGTCTGAGTCAGTCTTTTAAGTTTGTCTGCGTCACTACCCTCAATAAGCTCGCGGGCAGTGGAACTTTTACTGAAATATCCAGTAATTGCCCATTCTCATGGATGATATAAGCCAAGTTATTCCACTATAAAATGAGGCATGTAATAAACTTGTGCGAATACGTTCATTGCAGCCAAGCCTCCTCTCTCGGCTAATATAGTGCCATTTGCATGCTTCACAGCTTTTTGGCAAATAAGACTATTTACAGTATGCCCGTACAGTGATGCTACCCGGAGCCCTGCAAACCTTTTCTTCTGCTTTCAAAAGAATAATTATCTACTTTCTGCCTCTACTTCCCACAATAGATTGCCTGAACTCGTCTTTTAAAGCTATATTCCATCCATGATGCCGGGGTTATTTGATGGATGCATTTGCATTTTTATGCAGCAACACATAGTAGCGTGTGTGCGACGGCATAAACCTGAAAGTTCATGTTCGAGACTCAGCACCCAGACTCCAAATCTTAAATAATTCTGAGGCTGCTGTTCTCTGTCTCACCCTGTGCTCTGACCTCCCAGTGGATGAAATGAGTGAATTGTTGAATGCCTCTTTCAGAGATCAATAGAGAATCTCAGCAGAATTTTCAGTAAAGACGCATAAACTGCAGTCTATCCTTTCTTTTGTTTAGCCCCCCACACCCACCACCAACATTTCTGCCTTCTGTACTTTGTGATTTTGCCAGATTCAAGCTACGTTCACTACTTTGGGGATTCGTACCTGGAGTTTGAGGGTATCAACCTCGGCGCGCTCAACAATATCACTGTGAGATTTCAAACTCGAACGGCTCAGGGAACTTTGCTCTACGTGGACCAAGGGCCTGCCAACGGCGACGACTTCTTCATGAAACTCTACATCAGGGAGGGACGCTTGCAGGTAAAGACTATTATTTATGCTGCATGATTATTATGCTTATGTTGTAGTCATTGCATTAATTAGAATAATGGGAACGTTTTATACAAAGATCCTCGTAATAAGCATTAATTAATAGTTAATAAGGTCCTTATAAGACATTGTTATGTGTTGATAACAGCATCTTTAACAATTTATTGACATATTAGACATTTCTAAGCACTTATGACAACAGTATATAGGCTGCTATACAATGTTAATATGATAATATAATATCTTATGATTGTTTATAAAAGCATCATAGACACAATTATTGAGTTTAACTGACTTACCTATTGTGTCATTGTTAAACTTTTACTTGAGCGTTTTTCTAGCTTAAAAAAAACATACTTTATCAACAGCCACTACGTGCCAATTAACAGCCATTATTCCCTAATTAACAGCTGTTATGCTCTTAATAACAGGTAACTTTGCTTTTTGCAGCGACCAGATCTAACGTGAGAACAATGCCGTACCTTACTATGTACTTGTTGTACTTATGTACTTCCCTCCCCTCTTGCCTCTCTATCTTCAAGTCTACCATCCAATAAAGGCAAAGCCTAATAAAAATCTTTACAATAACCTTTGATGAGTGAATAATAAAGGTAAATATATAAAAAGATAAGGCATTGTTCTCGCTTTCTTATAAGTGCTTATAAGTGTCCTATAATGTGACACTAAACATGTTCATGATGCCGTTAATAACACTTATAAAGTCCTAACACATAATAATGTTGAAAAAGCATCTTGTAATGACTTATAAGGACGTTGTTAGCTGCCCACTACAAGGACGAAGCAAACTTTAGATTCTCTCTCAAATGTTTCAGTTCGCCTTTTGCTGCAATGAAGAGGAAGAGGTGACTCGGATCGGCACGTCGGTTCACGTCGATGACGGCGAGGTTCACATTGTTAATATCAGGTGTGTTCTTTTTTGTTCTTTCCGCGACACTGTGTGTTGTGGTCAGTTCATATGTGAGAAAAAACATGTTAAACCTAAGTGAGTTAGAATTTCATTTTTCCGGCTTTTAATTTACCGGATGTATGAACAAAGACGTCAGGCCTAGTTGCAGGGGGGTATGTGTCCGTTTCAGGCGATCATATTTTTTTGTATTTTCTGTTGAGAAAAAACGGAGGCACGTTCAGGATAAGCTACTTAGTAATATACAAATTTTGCTCAAATAGTGTTAGCACCTCAGGTGGTATTAACTTGATCCGTGGTTATCCACTCATTTCAAGTGTGGCAGTCTTTCTCTTCAGAGAAGGACTGTAACTAATACCAGGGGAACACGTATAATTGGCAGGAATCACCAGACTGAGAATTCAGATTTTATTGCGAATGGGCAAAAGGGCTTACAATTTAAAGAACTAAAACAAACGTCAGAATGTGCCTATTAAAATGCATTAGTGATCACTGACCATGTTTTATTGGCTCTTCTAAAGTCTTCATTTGCAGTTTTTCATTACGAAAAGATTAACAAGCAAGAGCCGAGCACAAAATCAATGTTTAAATGATTTAAAGTGAGGCTGTGGCCCCTTTAGTTATATTGTTCCTAAGCCCATGTGCAATCTCGCTGCCAGCCCTCTCCATTATACCCTGACACGAGAAAGATTGTGGTTTAGTTTTCGAGACCCAAAGTTTATTATGTATGAGCTGGAAGCTGAAACAAAGCGGGTAATGTTCAACTCGTATCAAATCAGTTTACTTTGCAATGTTAAATAAAGTCCTGATGGTCTCTCCTTAAGTGCAAAGAGGCCATTTCATCTGTTTGGGCAAGGATAATGATTTTCTTCACTGATTTCTTTTTTTTGTAACACTGAGATGCTGAGATTGAGAGAAAGATCTGAATCAAGGTTTTCTGAAGATGAAATTCATAAACAGAGAGATGATAAAGCAGTGAAGGTCATTATGAGCACACTGTGCCAAAGGTGAGCAAATTGTATCCTGTCGAAGCAAAACTGAGTGTGAAGGTTGCCTCATGTTTCTTGGCAGAAAGCTGCACTGGCCTAAATATGCAAAAGCATCCAGAAAGGCCTATCAGGTTTAAGGGATACGAGGCTCCACCCCTGTTTTTTTTTTTTTGTTTTTTTTGTGTGTGTGTGTTTTTTCCCTGCAAGAAAAATACAACAGCCGTATGAATCAATCATAATGTTCTGTACCAACCCCTTGGAGACATTTGCGAGAAAGAGAGCTGTCATAACTAGAGGGTTGGGAGTATGGAAAAATGGTTCCTGGTGTCACAAAGCAAATTCTTTGTAATTGTCTGATGGCCGAGTCCGTCCATCTTTGTCTGGTTTGACCCAGAGCTACAACGCCACGGCCATCCTCAACGTCACCGCCTAACTCATTATAGACTTTTAATATATCTTCCCGTCAAAGACGCTTTTCAATATGTTAAATAGAAACCCAGTGGGGCTGACTTCTCAAGGACAGTGAGCACAGTGCCCTCTGGCTGCTGGCCAGGCCGCTCTGGCAGACTGCTTCTAAATTAACCGCTTCTCCACGCCGGCTCTAGAGGAAGGACTTATGCAGCTCGGAGTTAGTGCCCCGAGTGTTTAGCCGGCATATGCAACAGCCTGCAAAGCACAGGCTTAACAAATCAGACTAGATTGCTTCGCGGGCCTCCTAACTTCCACTCGGGGAACAAGGGGTATCGGGAGACACCGGAGAGGAGAATGTGCATCTGTGGCCCGAGTACCCTCGAGCTGCAGATGGTTAGTCCAGAATCTGCACTTAGGTAATTATCTGCTCTCCCCCGTTGTCTCAAAGTGGAGAATTGGTTTTTAGAAATCTATGAATTGCTGTGGGGTGGGTCCAAAATAGTAAGACACCTAGAGAAAACACAATGGAGTTCAGCTGTCGCACCTCGGAACAGGATTGTGATAAATGAATGTATCAACAGAGTAAACAGAACAATTGCACGCCAATTACCTCAGTTTTTGGATCTCTGATCTTCTGAAGCTCGAGCATCACAATAGAATTTTTTAATTAAAAGCATATACGTTCATATTATCCATGAGTTGAAATTCGCAGGCTCTTTTGAAGCAGTTAATTCTTTCACTCCTAGAACTGTGAAAATCCTTTTCATTATGAAGACATAGAAAACATGTCTCTTATTATTAACCTCATGCATAAGAACTCTTGTCATGTCAATGTCAGCCAAGGGGATGAACGATTTTTTTTATCAATCCCTTGAAAGTTATTTCCATTTTAACTTGAAAGAATACGTTTATAGTTTGGAGACTTTCGTCATTGAAATCGCCCAAAGAGAGAAAACATGAACATGTGTTCTGATGTGAAATTAATAACTGTTCATACTTTCTTTTTTATAGGCAGCGCTTGACCCCCTGTGAAGCAGAGCTCACTCTTTCTGGTCACGAGAAAATCAGAAGCACAGCCAGTAATTACTGGTTGGGACACATGATACAGAAAACAAACCACATCTTCACAGGCGGTCTGCCACAGCAATATCTACCCAATCAGGTGAGGCTCTAACAGCACTGTCTGATTTCTCAACTAGCATGAGATCCTAAACGAGATGCACTCTTAAAAGCAACATGTGTGTAACATACTATGTTGTTAAAACTGCATATATAAACTATAAAAAGATGTGAATTGTCCAAATTAAACATTGTTTTTTTTTTCTGCCTTTAGAGAGCAAAGCCTTTCCACAACTACACTGGCTGCATTGAAATAATTGAAATGAATAAACTGAGGAGCTTTTACACATCCGACGCCATCGCCGGCAGCAACATAGAACGGTGCAGGTAAACTCTCTGGATTCTAAAAAAAAAAAATCAATTGCTTCAACATGAACTCTTCTTTTTGATTTAATTTTCAGCCGGCATCTTTTGTTTCTCGCTCATGAATCAGGGTTTGTTTTAGTTGGTCGGTTTCCAGGCTCGAGCAACAAAAAGTCCCTGAAGGAAAATCACTCAAACACATTAACAAACGTGTGTTTATATTGTTAAAGTTGGATCAAACGCTTTTTAACAAGCGCCACCGGTCACATTTTGCTTTATCCGATGCAGTGGAGGAAATCTGGCCACTTATCGTGATAAGCAGCGCTTGAGTTTCCCTTTCTTTCTGGGATTTTAGTCTGTCTGCCTGGTGAATGACTGCATTTACCTCACATTTAAAGAAACCCTAAAAGCAACTACTAATAACGTCTAATTGGATTTTTGTCCACTCAGACTGCTCCAACTTTTGTCCAATTTTTACAGACACACTTTGTATGCCGTGGAAGCCTCGACAACAACTTCCTCAAGTTTGACAACTCAATCAACCACCTCTGACAGAGTGAACACAACGACGGTGGCGGCGGCAGCTCCCACGCAAGCACCAAAACAACCCCCCCACGAACCTCAACTTTGCCGTGATGGTCTCTGCCGCAATGGAGGGACATGTCATCAGCTGCCTGGTGGAGCTCTGCCTTCCTGTCACTGCCCACTTCACTTTACTGGAACTTTTTGTGAGAAAGGTAAGCTTGGAAATTTTTTGCCGTTCTTTTTTAGCTGACAGGTTTTTTTTTT
>OMLP01028790.1:57969-68957 GCA_900302685.1 Spondyliosoma cantharus | reverse complement strand
TCCCAAAATCATGAGACATGCATGCATATGTTCTGAAACAGACTGACGTAGCACACTTGACTATTATATGTTGTTCTCAATTTAGCCTCTATAATAGAAAAGTAATGCACACCCAGGGCTACAGTGAGGAAGAAAGTGTTGCACACTGCCTAGAAGGAGAGGCTATTATGTGCACATCACTTTAGGTGCAAGGCAATCAGGAAATGACTTGAATGAAAAGCAGGTACCGCCTGCACACTCTGCCTGCGTATGCTTTTCTGATGACAGGCCTTTTTTTTCCCTGATGCATAAATGACTTATGGAGAGAGAGTGTACCAGGCTAAATTCAGCTTCAGTCTTTTTCTGTGGTACTATATGAAGTTCATTATTTCATTTAATTTCTCTCAGGAAAAATACAACTGAACACGGACTCTTCCATTTTATTTTTTATTGTGCTTTTATTTGGGTCACATAAAAGTATATGATAGTCAGGTGGAGCTTAGTTGTTGCAGCCATCCCAGTTGCAGCAGCTGACCTTCAGACCCTGAGTGAATGCCAGCTTCAGACACTCCGCCATCTTGAAGCAGGACTTGTGGAAAGTGTTCTCTGCGGAAATAAACACATTTGATGTCATTCTTCCTCCTAGACGATGTCATGCTGCGTTTCTTCCAACAATCTTTCTGAAAAGCTGAAACATTTCTGTGTGTATTGTTGGTTAAAGGGGTTCAGGGTTGTTTAACATGTTAGTTCTAGTTAGCTGTCAAACTGTCTTCTTAGAATGAATCCAGGCCAAACATGACTGAACTTGGACTGCTCATTCTTACATTGTTGTTGCATCACTATAGATTGTATACCTGTGATGTGACGATAACTTACCAACATGGAAAAGAAAAAAAGCAAAGACAATTCCATCTGCTGCACATTTTGTATCCTCTTTAAATTATGACTTTCCTTTCAAATGTTTTTTTACAATTACAGATTGTAATGTTGGTGAAAATGCTTTCTTCTGGTTTGTCTTTAACACGACTAGTTCCTGAATGACTAACTGACACAATTCACAGCACTCACCATGAGGGGCAGGGTAGGTAATTTTGGCGCAGGCGTCCATCTCTAAAGGACAGGTTTCCACAGTCTCTGCACAGTTTCCAGAGTCGGGGGCCTCACGGACACAGTTGTTACACTGCAGGGCCTCACCTGCAACACAATGAAGACACACAGGGCTTCAGAAACAGGCTGTAGAGTGAAGACCAAATCCAAAGTGTGAAACATAAAAGTTCAAATACATCAAGATGAAAATCAGAGACTTAAGGTCATAATTTCTTGACAATTCGTCAACCCATCAGGATTACGCAGGAATACATGATTGATTTTGGTGTCTAAAATGTCATCAATATACCGCTAATATAAACATAACTCAAAAAACAGTATTCACCATAGGTGACTGCCACCAGGAGCAGGAGAGCGAACGCAAAGACCTTCATTTTGTGTTTGTCTGCTGACGTCTGCAGAGGAAATGAATCAAATAAATAGCTGAATGACATTGAGACCTTCCATAGGGAGTTTCCATAGTCATTTTTAGGAATATTTTGTAAAAAAAAAATGTATTTTATGCATTAAAATCATGGTCACCAACATACCTTTCTGAACCTGTGCAGGTTGCTGTGCACCTCTCATCTGCCTCCTCTCTCCTTTTATACCATCCATCACATTGGCACATCACTGATAAAGCTCACTGCGGTGGGAAAGTGCCCATATAGCTGGAAACGTTTCAAGTAGAATTTGTGTTTTCCAAAATGGAGCTTTGTGAAGGAAAATTAAACCGAAGCAAAAAAGTATACATTTCATAGATTTTCCTAACCCTAACTTTTGTTACCAGTATAACAATGTTTAATATAGGAACTGCATATGTATAATGAAGACTATTGTCAAGACTGTAATACACAAGTTTTGAGATATCTTTCACTAAATACATTTGGCATGAATGTTATTTGTACCTGTAACTGTCATCCACTGCCTGCCTCTTCTGCAATACATACAAGTGTGGATGAATTTAAGTTAGACCAGTTGTTCTCTTCTGGGCTCCATAGAGGCAGCCATCACTTTCATACAGCTTTATCGCAGTGGTATTCAGTACTCAGCTGTACTCAGTAGAGTGCATACCTCCACCAAGGCCTAACAGTCCCCTTTATTTCAATCAAACCATATCGATGGTGCAAAAAGCAAAAGCTCCTGTCTATGAAATGATCCAGGAAAAGTTTGGAAAAAACGTCCTATCTGCACTTTGCGAGTGTCGGTATTGTTAATACATAATCCAGTAATATAGTCCAAAAACAGTGTATTATGTATTAGGTATCCTTAACAAATAGCATTCTGCAAGAAAACACGTTTTTTTTTTAGTTTTTTTAAGTTTTCTCAAAAAAGTGAATTTTTCAGATAGGAGGTTTTGCTCTTCCGCCATCAATATCCGCTAAAAAAATAAAAGATATCTACATCCACTTGATCTTTTTTTTTTTTTTTGGACCTGCATTAAATGACACACTCATAGATACCAGCCACCTATGCCTGATTTTTGTTCATCAGGATCAATTCATTATTCCCTGAGATATTGAGGAAAAATGTCAATGACAGTTAGAAAAAGTTTCTGGATCCAGTTGACTGCCATTAAACAAGGTGGTGAACAAGTAATACTGCAGATAAATGTGATGTGAGCACCCTGCCAGTTCAGTTTCTCCAGCTGGCACTGTGTTGTTTAAAACAACTTGACATTTAGATTAGAAACCTGAGTGTGTCAGGAGTCTTTTTTTCCCACGGATCAACATATGAACGGCAGGATGGCTGAGCTCAGCATCTAAAGGAAATGAGCAATTCCTTCATTATTCTCAGCATATTCTCACCTTATCGTAGCTACACAATTCATCCCACAGACACTTCATAATACCCGTCATTGATAAATGGTATATTCATAGTTAGTTGTTATTGGTAAATTAAATGCCCTGTGAGCCACTTATCAAGTGATTGTAACGGTTGATAAACTTCCAGCCTTTTCGACCACAAAGACCAACTGTGAAAGCAACTTATTACGACCAATGTTTGTTTCTTCTCTCTAGTGGCCATAGTAATTACTATGCAAGAGAGGAAGTCAGTTGAAGTAGTATAAAGAACGGCAAAGTCCGCTTAGCGAGGAGGTCTGGGATGGATGGTTGGTCAAACAAGCACAGGACCTTCACCTGGCGCCTCGTGTCCAGCGTGAAACCAAAAATCACCTCTGAGTTGTTTTAACTTGCTAAATGTAAAGTTGCATCCAGTGCATTAAGCAACTGAAGTATATAGATATGTTTGAAGTAATATTGTAAAGTTATTGGTTATTAAAAGACAAACCATGATGTTGTCTTATACTTAACCAAGTAGTTTTAGTACCTTAACCTAACCAAACTGCAACCGTACAATCCCATAGTTGCTGGTATGCAGCAAAAGTCATGTTGTTTTGCGAGTCACTGGTTGTAATAAAAGCATTATAAATAGCAACTTTACAATAAACAATTGCTCCGTACATGGTTCATTAAGCATCTTATTGTTTGTTAGAAATAGCTAATGAGTTGTCAGCTCAGCACTGCCGTGTCAAACGGGGACGCAGCCTGCTGAGTCAGCTGCTCCCACCAAGGCTGTGAATGTAACAGGTGCACTACAGTACAGCAGCTACACAGGTTACTTATTAAATATTACCCAACAACATTTCTGTACAGTTGCTTTGGAGATTAAGGTAAAGAGATAAGTCTGAACATTAATCCAAAGATCTGATGCTTCTCACACAGCTGAGTCAGCAAGTGTTAGCAAGATTCTGAAGCCATACGTATGGCTTCATTAAGATGCGTTATTTTCTCCGGTTGGTTTTTCTCCAGTATTTTGCTCAGGCAAACATTTTCAGGAAAAAAAATGTTGGGTCAAGGGTGAATTACTGACCAGAGTGTGATCAGGGGGGCTTTAGCCTCAGTGAGCTGAGGACAAGGGCCCTTCATGAGAACACCCCAGTGGTAAATATCACCAATCTAAAAGTCTCTGTGCTTCCAACACTCGAGTCTGAAGCAGCCGCTTCAAATTATTATCTTGTTTTTTACATATTAAATAAAGGGGGGACCCCAAATCAAATTCTGCTTAGGGCCCCCAAAAGGCTAGGTCCAGCACTGTTTAGTTTGCTTAGACATAAAAAATCAGTCAATGAAGATCTTTCTCTTCCGATTAAAATGTCCTCTCCAAAACTATATAGTGCTCCTTTAATATTGGGCCCGAAAAATGTACTGTGCAAATTTACTGTCCACACTTACAAAGGATTCTCCAGACTGCAGCACAAGAGGAGAGGGCAGTTAATAGAGAGCAGGAGACAATGAGTTCAGTTTAGACATCATCAGTCATATGAAGGAGGACACAAACTCAGTTTTTCAGAAGGAATCAATTAATTCAAAATTCTATGTGAAGTATAATTGTAAAGAGACACATTAAGACTCAGAAATGCAGTACAAAACTTCAGACAAAAACAAAAAGTGAAATTACTGCTGATTAAAAATACAAAAAAAGTACCGCATCATGTTAACAGTAAGTAAACCCAAGCTTTCATTCACTATTTGTTTATTGTTTGCACACATTGATATTACAGTATGTTACCATTACATCATACATATATAAGACCAAGATCCACAACATATTATACTGAAAAGATGAAAAAAAGAGTTAAGAAAATAAGATCACTAAGTATCAACAAATCAGCATGGAAACCAAATCATTTCTCCCACGGAGAAATATTGTTTCACTGTCACTATGACAACAGTTACAGTACTAAGATCCATAGATTAGACGGGGCTGTAAATGATCAGCAGAATTGAGGAAAAACATTGTTGTGGAAATGATGAACTGTACTTGGTTGAAGATACAGATACATTAAACACAGCGGACACGGAGTCAGATTTTGTAGTGGAGGGAGAATTTGGTTGTGCAACACTTTTATATTCCTGACACAACAGCCGATCCCAGTTAAAGCGACAAGGATGGGATGATTGACTATATCTGCGAATTGTAAATTATTTGGTCATTATTAAAGTGACAGCGATTTCTCTGGGTCTCCAGAAGTTATAATGTAGTGAAAGAAGATTATGTGGACATGCTGAATTTGAAAAGCTTCTCAGTTCAATCTGAGAATCCTGAGGCTCAAGACAGATATACCATTTTTTAATAATCAAGGATTTAATTAAAAAAAAAAATTGACTTTAATCCTCATTTAAATCTTGTATTTAATTTCAAATTCAGATTTTAATCTTGGCGATTTTACTCAATCACAGACTCATAAGATTAAACACAGAACTCATACTTTAACAAAGCTTTTGCAATGATGGATTTCATATTTATGAGGTAACATTTCTCAAAACTGTGATCATCCATTACAGCTGAGCTGTGTTCAACAAGTCGAGTTTGGACAGGAGCTCCATCGTCCCCCTTTGTGTCTTCTGTTCAACACAATGTCTGCCTGTTACCATGCTGACAAAGCTTTGTTGAACGCACCTCGCATCGTTTTTTTTAATCTATGGCAGACGGGCACACTGGCACTTTGATGGCTAATCACATGATCACTTGGAGAAAACACATAAGGCACGAGCATGCACAAACGCACACACACGCACACACACACACACACACGCATACAAATTGCTGCTGTCAACTGAAAAAAATTGCATCTCCAAGTCAGAAAGAAGAACTGGCTTGGATTCAGATTATTTCTGAAGTTTTCAATGTGTTTTGATATAATGGTTGTACAACTTTGTTTTTACATCAAATATTAAAATTCACTTAAATTGGATTTACTATGTTTTCACCTGACAACAATTATACACACACACACACGCAGACATGCACACACACACGCACACACACACACATCTCAAATGACATTAGCCCTAGGTTTTTTTTAATCTTTTTTAACTCAATATTTATAACCCAACATTTAGACATAGTCTGTCTCTTTAAATGTACTGGGTCCAGCCAAGTTAGCATTTACACACATACACACACCCATATATATACCAATAGCATGTCAATCACCATGGCATTGACATGATTCAGAGTTACAACAGGTAAACATTTGAGATTTTCTTGTTTTTTGTTTTTTTTTTTGCTTTCAGCTTCAGTCGAACTCAACCTCTGATCTTTTGGTGCTTTTCAGTCACATCATATTAAGGATCGTAGCAACATTACTCTATATTTACCTACTGATATTTATTTGGCCATTGACAAACAGAAATGAAAAGAAAAAGACTGATTCAATAGCATATTTTGGCTAGATGTCTTTACCAAACAAATACATATAATACCTGGTAACAAGTATCAGTCCAAAGTACACTGAGCTGCTGAACACAAAATAATTATTCTAATTTTACACTGAACAAAACAAGTGGCAAAAAAAAAAAATGAAAAAGTTATTTCAATTAAGGCTTTGGGAACTTAATGTTGACCAAAATAAAGCTGGAAGATGAAGCACTGAGTAGAGACAATGACCACAGAAGAAGTACTATTTGGCCTGGGAATGAACAGAGAACAAACAATGAAAAGAAAATGAGAGAACAAGTAATGAAAAGCACAGTTTGACATGTTGGAAAATATGCTGATTCTATTTACAAAACTTTTTTTGCCAAAGTTTTAACCCGAGTTCAGGATGCCACTAGTGTGTGTTAGTGATAGTGTAGCTACAGTGGGTCTACATGGAGATTTACCAACAGTGACACACAACCTTCTACAAACACTGGACTACTTGCTGCCCAGAAAGCTATCCTGAGTATCACTCCTGTCAGAGTAAGGGCTTCAGAACCTTTTTGGCCTTTGACCCTTGACCAGAAAAATCAATAAGCAAGCACCTTTCTCTCCTCTTTAGGCAACATGATTGGCTGCTGTCTGACTAACTGAGAACATGTATCTGTTGGCAGGAAAATGGAGGAGTTGATTGGCTGGCACTGTTTCATAACATAATGTTTATTCTTTGGGTGTAGGGAGGAAGGCTAAAAGGCTACAGCCCAAGTCACGAGTCAAAGAACTGCACGTATATTTTTTGCTTTTGTCAAGTCCACACCTCTGTGCAGGATCAGAGTCAGACTTTTCTCCATCAGTCCAACTGTGGCAGATTTAAAGACCTGATTCTAATCCTGTAACTTTTTGCGAGAAAATGCACAGCCTGTTGTGGATTATCACTTAGAGACCCTAAAGACAGGACAGAAAATCAGAAAAACACAACTTGGACAAACTCCATTAGTGGTATAAGTCAACTAAAGATATAAATAAAACTAATGTCACAAAACAAACCATACTTGTAACTTGTTTAAGGGATATTCTCTGCTATGTGAGGGAGGAATCTAAATAAATAAAGAGACTTTCTGTATAGGAGCTGCCCGGTGGTGGAGGGAGAACACACAGAGGCCAGCAGTCGTGTTTGTGGTTTACACCATGCAAACAACCAGCTGGTTTTGATAAGGGTGTGAAAAAAAACTATGCAAAAAAAGTATAAAAATAAATTCATAAGACTTATCAAAGGAACATACGTCAACAGAAGAGCTAAGGCTAGCTCCAAGGCTAGAACAGGACCCCAACCACGACCGACCAACTTCGTGATCGATTAAACCACAATAACACTTCTCACTTCTGATCAATATTCTGACCGTGCTAACATAGAAATATTAACACAACAGGCTGTTTAGGGTACGTTTAAAAGACTATGTCCCGCAACAATGACAACCCCTCTCTGTACTCTGAGTTCCTGTTGCCATAAAGCATTATGATGCTCCTTTTGCCTGATCGGCAAAAGTGGAACGCCTGCAATCACCGAGAGAGTTAAATGAAGGCCCTGGGTGCTTCCAGTGAACGGTGTCTGTATCTGATTTACTGATATTAGACTTCACTGTACGGAGTTGTATCAGCTGTTCACCCCGTACCATAAAAAAAAGAAAACAGCTACTCTGATGTGCTACCATGAGACATGACAAAATCACAGTTTCTATAAAGACAAAGAGTTTAGTTAATAATAATGCTGTGACAGGGAAAACGTCTGGAAGTCCCGAGAGAATATCATTTATACAATATCTATGAGAGCTATAAAGACTCTCATACATAAACTATCAGGATATAGCACAGTATATTACAGAGCTGTTAGTCAGTCTGACACCTACACCAGGTCCAGATCCAGCACTCGTTAAATCCACATGCACAGCTGTGTTTGGGTTCTAACACTTCATTGACTGCCAGAAGAATCACATCGCTCCTTCTAATCTACTGTTTACTTTACTCACAGTAGTTCATAGATTGTCAACATCTGGTACCAAGTTCACCGCTTGCGAGTTAACCTGAGACTTTCATGGAGATCACACCTCCATCCTCTTCATGTGTCCTCTCTTTAGTTTGGGTTCATAAGTATAGAGGGGAGGTTTGGTAAGTGCACCGCTTCATTCTCTGTGGTTATTTATTTTTCGTGTGTGTTTATCTCCCTTCTCTTTCTTCCTCTCCGTCTCTTTCTGTCTTTTTGTGAAAGCTGGAGGCCAGGGTTTTGTATTTTTTTTTGTCTTTTGGCACTAAATAGAAAACAGCACAGAGACCGACTGACAACAGCACAGGACAGATATACAGAGAAAGACTGGGGGACGTCTAAGTCCGACTACTGTTAATCTCCCTAGAGAGATAAAAGATGATAACCAGGCTGTGTTCAGGTTGGGCCTGAGACACACTAAAATACAAGTAGAAACACCAGCAGTCAGGAATGGAACTTTTGAAGGGTTTGTCAGGTGTAAAGGGATGGTGGAAGAGCCACAGCAGTGTGCTTGTATTGAAGCCAGCGGTCGTGCGAGACTAAGCCTGTATTCACACAGGGACCAACGTGATCAATTGACTTTTAGCTACTGTGACTGGCTGCCACTCGGACGGCCATCTTCAATTAATATTTTACTTGGGTGCGTTTGTGTCCTGAAAAGGGGACAGATTTTGTCGTCGTCTTCAACTACAGGGGTTGAATCACTGCCTCTGGAGCCAACAGTTGGACCAAAGTGAGCCAGTGTGAATGGATGGCAAGTTAAACCGGCAACAGACAACTTTTCTTTACATAAACCGTGCTTTCACTACGCTGTTCGCCCTGCCACGGGCACAGACTTTTTTGAAAAGTTGTCTATTTCCGCTTTAACTCCTCACTGGCTGTTTCATTTGTGCTCTATAAGGGTTGTATTCAGCTGTAATAAAAAACACATGTATCATTTCCATCAACATACATTTAAGCTACGAGTCACATGGAAATGGAAATGCGGCCAGAAGCTAGCAGTACCACTTGACAACAAGACACTGTTAATGCGCCAATCGCAATGCAAAGACTGGCGGGAAAGACAGATGAAATGTAATTGGTCCACAGGATCTTTATAGGATCTTGTATGGTGTTTTAACGGAAAAAAAGCAGATAAAGTTGGCTTGTCTAAGTGCTGTTGTTAAAGAAGAGCCCCGAAGAAGCTCCTGATTGGTCGGGAGCCGGGCTGATCTCAAGACTAAATGCTGTGGGGGCAGGCAGGGGTGTCAGTGGTGTTTCTGACTGGAAGAGAGACTGCAGCCTGGAATTTAGGTGAAGACCAGATGCTGCTGATCCAGCAGGGTTCTGGTGAAGTTGTTGATTGGCCCAATGGCGCTGAGTGACATGGCATTGTCCCGCCCCCAGAGCAGGTTAGGACCAAAGACCACAGCCAGGTTACTGTTGGTCATCTTGTTCACTTCACTGTTGGCTGATACCTAAACACACACACGGACACAGGGCACAGGTTACTGTCGGTAACAGACGATATGAAGTTTCTGGAAGGTAATTAGTGTGTCAACTGTACCTGGGCCAGGAATGTGATGAGGTATCGCAGCGATGTGTAGTTTTCCTCTGGCAGTGACTCTACCAATGTCTTCATGACTGTCGCCTGGCTGTCACTGGCTACAGCTGAAAGTCACCAAACACAACAGCCACCACAGTGGATTAGGGCTCATTTAGGAAATCGACGCAGGAGATGTAGTCATTCAGTACATTCACACGTGCACAGAGACCCACTGGGAGGAATCAGGTCGTTGCTGTAAATCTGCAAAGAAAGAGATCTTGTGTATGTGTGTGTAAGAGGTTTGTTGGCGCAGTGGGAGGACGAGCGCTGTGGTGAGAGTATGTGCATTTTTTCCCTTTACAGCACCAACACGTCTGAATCCAATAAAGAAAAAAAAAAGTATATGGTCTATAATAGTGTTACAGGCAGGGCGTCCACAGGAGTTGTCCTAAAACACTCTTTATTCATTCTGGCCAGGAGATCTGCTTAATTTCTTGACAATAAACCTGCAGTAGCAACAGAATAATAACGCCTAGGCAATTTTTCAGCTGTGGAAACTGACAAACTCACATTCAAGACAGCTGTCACTCAAGTGGAGCTCATCCACTTCACTCAAGAACCACAGAATTACATCTAGTGAATATCAAAGAAAAAGAGTTTCACCTTTCTCTCACTCGCACGTGTTATTCCTCTTTCTCCGTCCTCTCTTCACGTCCTTAACTGTGGTAACACCCAAACTAAATCAACTAACCGTATGCAAGGTAATCTACTGTTTTTGATATGGAGACGAGGCACTAGGGAGATTAACCACAGCAGGAACCAGGCGGATGGGATTACAGAGATTGCTTCATTCATAATTACATGACATCATTTTCTGATGATTAAGTTGTGGTGGAAATTAATTTCTGTAAGCCACGAGAATGTATTCCTTTGTTGTTAGTTAGTCCAGCCAGCAGCATACTAATGAACATTAGTCTTCAGGGGAGGTTTGTAAACGTTTCATTTGAATATGTGATATATAAAAATGGTTTTGATAGTTTGAACATACAGGCGAAGTTGACGATGTCGTTGTAGAGCTGGTAGGTCAGCAGAGGCTCTGGTAGTTCCCTCAGGAACGTCTTCAGAATCACAGCAGCCAAGTGGACGTCTTCA